>JADBJO010016226.1:35000-37500 GCA_016801955.1 Conus betulinus | reverse complement strand
AGCTAAAGGCATTGAACAGCGCCATCTCTACCGACTGTATCACGCACTTGTATTCAGTGTGACAGACTATGGATTAGGGCTTACAACATTGTCCAACGGCAACCTTCTCAAATTAGAAAGAATTCAAAATTAGGCAATGACAACCACAAAGGACACACCAGTTCAAACTATGCGATACCTGCTCGACCTTCTTCGATGCAGACAAGACACACAAGCTGGAACAGGTGAAGGCATATTTCAGAGCTCTTGAAAATCCCCAAAACCCACTTCATGCAGCGGTCAAGGAAACAAAAGGGCTCTCGGCTAGGACGTGGAAAATCATGGATGGGACAGGCAGAAGACAGTATATAGCTTGTGTGCCAGTTAGCAGAAGTCAAACAAACCAAGAAATGGGAGAAATATCCAGACCACTTGAAGCACCTCTACCAAATTGCCATCGCTCCAGAATTTGTAGGACATTGTCTAGAATGGCGAGAAGGTAGAGAAGGTAAAAACAACGCAGAAATTCAGATGCTGGTAGAAGACCTTTGCACAAAAGATGATATTTTAATATACACTGACGTTCTGTCACCAAAGGTAAGTCAGGCTGGGGATACACAGTGAAGCAAAATGGCCGAACTATTCAGGAAGACAATGGTGCCCACAGTTTAACAACTTCAAGTCTAACAATGGAGGTAGAGAAGCAGTGACACAAGCGTTCAACTGGCTTACATCCATAAGCCAATTTCAAACTCAACAAGCCATAATACTGACTGACTCCATGAACCTACTTCAGAAAGTGAAAAGTGGAATGGGAAGCCCTGCTTGGGATGAACTAATGCGCAGCCTTCCATTGGAGAGACTCATATGGATATACTGGCCTGGACATGGACATGCTGGAGTTAAAGGAAACAAGAGAGCAGACACACTGGCTGGCAAGGCAAAAAAGAGAACTGGATTACTGCTCGGCCGATCTGATGTGATAAGAAATCTGAAGAACCACTTAAGTAAACAAGAGCATAGCCACTTTACCATAGACCATCTTTCAGATCTGAACATCACGAGAGGACGTAGCCGCACGTCCAGACTTAAGGGAAGAGAGCAAGAAACGTCACCAAACAAATACTGGAATAATTTCAAGGCCAACATTGCGAAGACTCCTTGAGATTGGGGCAAACTCATACTGGGCCTTTCCAATAACAGACACAAAAGATGAAACACATGTCAACTGAGATAAGACTTTGAATCTCTCAGGGTCCCCAGCGTACACTGTAGACGTGTGTGCGCTTGTGTGTGTTCATCAGTGGGGTGATGCCAGCATGTTAATTAGAGTGTCCTTGGACATCAAGCGTTGGCGTGTGAGTGTGTGTGTGGAGAGAGTGAGTGTGTGTGTGTGTGTGTGTGTGTGTGTGTGTGTGTGTGTGTGTGTGTGTGTGTGTGTGTGTGTGTGTGTGTTTCATCAGTGGGGTAATGCCAGCGTGCTAATTAGAGAGTCCACAGACATGTGTGTGGAAGCGTTGGTGTGTGAGTGTGTATGTGAGAGAGTGTGTGGATGTGTGTGTGTGTGTGTGTGTGTGTGTGTGTGTGTGTGTGTGTGTGTGTGTGTGTGTGTGTGTGTGTATGTGTGTGTGTGTTTGTGTGTGTGTGCGTGCGAGCGCACGCGCGCGCGCGCGTGTGTGTGTGTGTGTGTGTGTGTGTGTGTGTGTGTGTGTGTGTGTGTGTGTGTGTGTGTGTGGAAAATGTTTGAGGGGGAAGGGTAGTGCGTGTGCGCGTGCACTTATATGCTGTTTTTAATGGTCTTGTTCTTGTTCTAAAGTCTTCTGAACATTCACACACACACACACACACACACACACACACACACACACACACACACACACACACACACACACACACATACACGCGCGCGGCGCGCGCGCGCACTCACACACACACGTACGAACGTGTGCATGTACGTTCGCTCGCTCCTACCCACACACATATACACATGTGTGCATGTGCACGTCCACATCCACACACGCGTACACACACGCGCATACACATAAGCGCAAGCACACACACACACACACACACACACACACACACACACACACACACACACACACGTACGCGCGCGCGCGCGCGCACACATGCGCACACGCCCACATACAAAGACACACACATACATACGGATATGTACACATATAGCCTATATGCAGATACGTGTGCTCACACAAACCCACAAATTACACACACACACACACACACACACACACACACACACACACACACACACACATGCACATGCACACACATGCACACGCACTTCTGCACACGCACACACACTTCCTTTTTTTTAACAAACATAAATAAAAATGCCAGACGTGGTAAGGAAACGTCCGTTGTTTGGTATATTTCCGTAACCAAGGTGACATCGTTGATAATACGAGAATCTCGCAAGGGCGCTTACTCTACATCCCCCTTTCTAGTTTTGACAACTGACGCATCGAAGATTTCGAAATGATTGGGAACAAAACAAAAC
>JADBJO010016226.1:0-25000 GCA_016801955.1 Conus betulinus | reverse complement strand
CTTTACTATCCAGGTATTATATAGCGAGCTTGTCATCTTGTGCATCTTTGCTCCTGTCAAAAATTGTTGTCATTTTCACTCCTTTCAGGGTGTCAGCATGTGTACATTAAATTTTGTGGGGGGGGGGGGGGGGGGGGGGGTTGGTTGTTTTTTTTTTTTTTGCATGTGTGGGTCAATGAGAGAGAGAGAGAGAGAGAGAGAGAGAGAGAGAGAGAGAGAGAGAGAGAGAGAGAGATGAGGGGATCGTATTGATTGAAATGACTTCAATTTATGCGCAGTTTCTATCAGATGCATTTTTAGCGCTTTTTTAAATGTCCTTTTTGAGGGACATGATTTAATGGAGGAAGGCAAATTATTCCGTGTAGTCCCTCCAGAATACAGAAATCTTGATTTGTAAAGATTACTCTGAGGTCTGGGAAGAGACAGTTTATGTGTATTGTCAGGCTCGCTAAGACCTGAACTTGCTAAGGAGGGACAGACAGACTTACAGACCTACAATACCTGATGCCCCAACTCAAATAAGCAGTCCAGAAACAAATGACCAGTTCACACACATATAATTTCATTCAAACCACAACACCAGGGTCCAAAAATTTGAATATTCCACTCACTATCCACACGATCACTCTCTCTCAAATTCAAACATTCAACCCCTTGACATAATTCACACACAGATTTCTAGTCACTGCACAACAAAATAACATAAGGTGATGGAACTAATTTACGACTAAACTTAGTTTGGGTCAAATCCCAATGTGCCCAGCCTGGTGTGATGCATCGCTACTATACAATGCAACCCACACGACCGATAACACCTTGGCCCAACAGGACACGGTGAATCCAAGACCTACACAACAAATTCACTTACCAGCTCATACACAAGACAGCAACCAGGGAATGAACTCTGACACACATGACAGACCTATCACTAATATAGAATGCCCAAACAACAATTCTGTAACACATATATACAAGGTTAACTAAACCAGATTACATTTCAACAACTGGCACTTAAAACACGCATGACCATTGATAATCCAATAACTGGGTTGCTATGAAACACTCGCACAGAATGGCCTAACCAAATTACACAACATGTAAGAAATGTTTACCTAAATGTCTCTTGCCACCACACAAAAGACGAATTGCCTTGAAAGCCTGTGCAGCTTGCGACACACACAAACGATGACTAATTAATTAACACTAAGTCCACTGCACAATGATACTAACTAAATAAATTTGAAGTCACTATGGATTTCTGCTGGTGTCTGTCACACACTGGTAGTCTACTCCAGAACCAATGAATGATGGCACACTCTCCTGATCCTGGAAATAATGTCCAATGCTGTTACCTTTAAAACAGCCCCTGTTTGTCGTCAACATTCACATGTACCACTTAAACTGTCACAGCAACAAGAACAGCAGTCTACGCTGTGCCACTCCTCACACAGGGATCCCATCACCAGCCAAGGCAGGAGTACAGGGAGATATCAGTGTACACATACAGGCGCATCCCACACTAAGAATCTATCATGAATCCCATTGGGCCCTACACATACTAAATTCACACTCATCATGAGCACAACACGTGGGAGTCAAAGTTATTACTGTGGATATTCTGTCTTTAAACTAACCTGGTCCCATTACAAGATGCACCTGATGGTAACCTTATCCAAATTAATAAACCAGCATTAGCAACTAGCCTTAGTCTAATCATCATTCATTTGTATAAAAGGAAAGAGATACACAGACAGATTATACACAGCTCACCTTACAAGACATCAGTGCCACGCAGCAGTACAAAATCAAAGTCAAACTTCAGTCCGACTCAAATCCATAGCCTGGTCTGACTGCATATCCACTATACTAGTGGTGGAAGGAGCAACTTTCCGGTACTAGTCATCAAAGAAATTTTTATTTGTTCCGGGTATTGATAAAATACTGAAGAATGGCTCTGAGATAATTTTCCTTAGGCCTGTACTCTTAATTAAAAGTACTTAGCTCCGAGATACAGAATTGAAGAGAGAAGTTCAAACATTCAAGGGAACTGACACAAGTTAAGTGCACTTTCACACACATCAGCTTTTATTACTTATACATAGATAAGAAATGGCATGTCACTTCCATAGACTGTGTTTTCAGTTCTCATTGGACTACCACAATGAGGGGCCCTTCCTCACTCCTACTTTACTCGCTTGCACTCTTTGCAGCAAGCTTAGGTTGGCATACAGGGGTTCTGTCTAAGTTACACTGAATGTATATGGTTATTATACATCCACCCCCACTTGCTAACACCCCAGTGTTGTAGCCAGAGTGGTACTGATAGACAGGTTCTCACTGTTTCATCATAAAGTGAGGGTAAGGGTCTGATAGGTTTGAGTCCAGGTGGTAAGCAAACTTAGCTTTGCTTCGGAGAGAATAGTTGGGTCTCTCCTGTGGCTGGTGACTGCCCCACTGGTCGGGTGTCGCCTCGGTTTTACAGTGATGCCATGGTGTCTGACATTCCCCTGGCTTTTGGCAAAATCCCAGCTTCTGGTTCAACCGTAATGTGTAGCGTGACCAGGATCCCAGTTTTTTTTTTCCTGGGAAGAAATAGTGAAAGAGACTGGAGGTCAAGGAGTACTAGCCCTTCCCTAATCATCTCTTTGTCTTCCTCTGTTCTTGACTACAGGCAGTCCTGAGGGATCAGTGAAGTTGTGACCCTGGGTGCCTGGTATATGAATTCCTCACTTGCCGAATCAAATTTTGGCAACACATCAGGGGTGAGAGGGGGAGGGATTTAGTCTTGTCACCAATTGCCTCAGAAACTGTTGTTTGAACCTAGTCAGCACCCATTAATTTATGCGTCCGTATAGGTGTCCGCGAGCACCAGTTAATTTATGCATCTGTATAGGTGTCCGCAAGCACGTGTAGGTGTCTGTGAGCACGGGGATTGTGGGGTGACTGCCTTTGTGTCAATTAAGGCCGCATGTGGCTCAGGTGGAGGAGGGGGGGGGGGGTGGTTGTGGTGGCAGTGAAGAGAACGGCAAGGTGCCTTTGTTTCACAGGATGGGGGGGGTGGGGGGTGTGGAGGTGGTGGTGGTGGAGAGTGTGGCAACATGCCTTTTTGTCATGGGGTAGAGAGGGGGAAGGGGGTGGTGGTGTGGTGAGACGTTGCTGCGTAGTATCGCCCAGCGTGGGGAGGGAGGATTGAGAGGGGGGAAGGGATTTAGGCCGCTAAGAATTAAAGGCATCACGCATTTACCGTGACGCAATTTTTCTTGTAGCAGATAGTTGAAGCCGTGTGACTCACATTGTTCTAAGAGGGAGGGGGGGGGGGGGGGGGGGGGGTGGGGGGGTGAGAGGGGGGAGTGGGCACAGATTTGAAATCTATTCTGGGGTTTGGTGTTTTAGTGGGACCGATTGGATGGTGTTGTCAAGCGTCACGTCACATGAACCATGAGACAACCTCACACACACCACATCACTACTCCAAAACACTTCTGGGGCTGTCAATCTGTGTTAAAGTTGATCTTCAGCTAAAATATCCAGCTGGCTTACTCCCACTGACTGAGCAATGCATATAAGGTTGACAAACATATCATCATAATTGACAAAGGTTGATCATATCATCATATACGACTTAAACCCAATGATTCACAACAATGGGGCCGTCTCCCGTGGTTAACTTCCAGACAGATGCCAACAGTACTAGCAACACACAAATACATAATTCCCAGTCTGGCATTAAGGCCTGCTAAAAACTAAAAGACCATACTGACACCGACAGGTTCCAGTGTCTGAAACTACTGAAGGATCACATGAATGAATGTACTTACACATGCATAAAAAACACCCTACATTGATCTTACATGCCCAGAATCATATCAGTCTACATAACTACTCAATGCAAACAATACACTGTTTTAAATTACAAAACCAATAGCCCTTCCTGGCACTAACACTTCCCTTTGCCTGACACCTCAGACAGCTTCCGGCCCCCAGCTGCCCTAATCCGCAAATGAAGATAAGGGTTTCCTTCTGAGTTCCCCATATCCTGGCTCAATCCAACTGCAAACCAGGTTCAGATGACAGGGCTACTAAAAATGTCTACACTGAATTATACCAAATGTACCTTGAACCAACACGTCTCCGGCCCAACTCTGAGATGGGTCATCCAGCGCCACCAAGGCCACCCCCAGAGCAGACAGGCATGTCTACAGCACCCAACCACAGCAAAAAGTCTTCACCCCACCAGGTTTCAGGTACACAGGTTACAGTTCAACAAGAACACAGCATGTTCACCCGGTTTTCCAATTGCACCATGGCTCTAGAGAAGACACTGGTGCCCAAATAAATAAAAAGCACAAGTCCCTCCACCCTTCAGTGCAGCTCCAGCAAAAACCTAGGCTACTTGCTATTTCACAAATTACTAACAACAGTCCTTTCACTGTACCTCCAACAATGAAAAGAACATTACACAGACACACAGAATCAGTCCCCTCCAGACTCACAGCAGCTCCACTAATCGGTAAGTCAGAACCCTGAACATGAAGTTCCTAAAAGGATTCCCTGGGGCCTCCCAACATAGAAACAGCACAACAACCGTCAGAGACTTCCACTCTGAAAACAGCTGCACAAACACACTGAGTGACTGTTCACCTAACCCCCAGCCTGTTTTACTGTAAACTTGGCTGTGATTGGATAATTCAACGTAAGGCTAACTATGATTGGACAATTCATAGTGAGGATGATGCATGACCCAATTTCACCACTTCAACGGAAAAACATTAAAGAGTTCAAGATATCTCCCTACCCTCCCCCAAGCTGTGCTGTCACACAGATATCCACTGACGCACACACACACGCATGCGACGTGAGCGGAAAATGTTCGCCAGCTCACACTAGCACACATAGAGGGAATACTGACTCCTATGCGAACCGCGCAAGATACATGGAACATAATCAGTCTGCACCTGCAGAGTTTCAAAACAATAGATCTATCTATACGGGCTCACATAACAATGTCAGTGAACCCTGACACATGCACAAGCATTTGTTGAAGCAAGCATTTGTTGAAGTAGAGTCTGTCTTTAAATGGAAGAATATTTTAAGTTTTTTGTAATCACTCTTTGTCAAGGTATTGGATTTCAGCTGAATTAATTTAATGGCCCTTTTATGCAGACGACTTACTTGTTTCAGATGAGTTTCACTGGCATTATCCCATAACATGGATGCATAATGATAAGAGAAAGGATGTGCGCATGAAAGAATACCTTTCTGGGATTTCATTTCTGTCGTTTTTGACGTGTTGTGATATACATGCATTTGGTTTTACTAGCATTGAGGGACATACGATTCATTTCTGTCCATGAGAGTAACTTGTTGATATTTTTCTGCAGGTTACTTACCAGTTCAGTGGGGTTATTACTATAAGATTGTAATGAGTATCATCAGCAAACATTTCACAACAAAATCTATAAAACAATGGTATGTCATTTATATAAATAGAAAAGAACAGGGGCCCCAATACTGACCCCTGAGAGACACAAATTTTAAAGGGAGTGGACTTCCGTTTCCGGTCGGGTTCAAGGTCGACACGCACCTTTTGTGCTCCAGTCGTCTTTTCAGTAATTTATTGTTAATTACTGCTTTTAGTCACCCATGTTAGTCTGCATCAGATGCGCATGAAATTGTTTGACAGAACTATGTAGTTTTTGTGAAAGTGCGACTCATAATTTGGCGGAGGGCAGTGCAAAAAAATGTGAACTTAGAAATGTTAAAAAAACTACATCCACTGTTGTGAAACTGTGCATCATGGCTGCTTGCAGAAGGCTTCGTCGAGAACTGTGAAAAACAAACAGAATGAAGTTAAGCCAGTGTGGTTTTGTGGAAAACTGCCTTTAAGTGATGAGCCACAACATCAAGAACTTTTTAAATAATTTGAAAAGAACGAGATCTTCTACGTCATTGGAAAGTGATCTGGACATTTCTCGTCATTGCACACCTAAAAAAAAAAAACGTTGATTTGAAACTGCAAGAGGAAAGCGACATGGAGGTGCAGCAAATGTTCAATGCCATCAGCACAAAACTCGAAGAGTTAAGTAAAAGTGAAGAAACCGTTAATGAGAGAATTGGAAATCTTGCCACGAAGGAAGACATATTAGCTGTAAAATCGGAAATGCAACGAATGACTAAAACTTTTTCCGAAAAGATCGAAAAAAACTCGAGGGCAAACTTTTCTGATTGCAAAGCTAAAAAAATGAAAAACTGCAACAAGAGGTAAATGCTCTAAAAAGAGAAGGTGTAATATTGAAAGATGCGCTGAAGACTCAGGAAAATAATGTGCGAACCGTGCAAAGAGCAAACAACGATTTAGAGCAGTATACTAAAAAGATGGAATATTCGTCTCTATCGTGTCCCAGGAGCAACAGGAGAGACAGCAGAAGACTGTATAAGAAAATGTGACAATATTTTCAATCAGAAAGTGCAAGTGGCGACCATGGAGAATGATACCGAAGTAGCCCATCGACCCGGCCAGCCAAGCAGCTCCAGACCCAGACCGATCATCGTGAGTTTTTCAATAGAAGAAAACGAGACAAAATCCTAGCGAATCGTAGAAATCTAAAAATAAGGGGATTGTGATCGGAAAGGACTTGACGGCAGCAAATTATAAAATTTATCGTGATGCGGTGCAACACACTCTGCATGTGCCAGTACCTGGACATCCAATGGTAGGGTATTTGCTAAATTGAAAAAAATGGACGAAACACTGAAACTAGAACATACATACTAACGTTGACCAGGCTTTCTGCAGGGGTGATGGTGGTGACAAAACCCACCAGTGAAGACATGGATCATGGTGTGTAGTTGACGAGTGAGGAATGTGGGGACACTGGACATCAAGTGCATAAATACTATTACATTGACCCTAGATCCTCTTCTGTAAGTAAGTGGTATTCTGTGACAATTCATGATTTTTTGTTTTAAATGTATAACCTGTCTGAGCCAATACCTCCCTCCATCTACTTATTTATGACTTAACCAACCCAATCTGCTACCCCCCTCCCTTCCATATTTTTTTTTAGTTTAGTTTCTTCTTTTTCTTATAGGGATTTTGATGATGATTGTTTATGATGATGATGTTGGGTTTTTGGGGTTTTTTTTTTTGTTGTTTTTGTTTTTACAACCTGTTTAGCTATTGCTGTGTTGCTATTACTATGACTAAATTTAATTTGTTTTGTTTTGTTTTTGATGAATTTGAGCATTCGTATCATCTCTTGCCATTATTTCGTATCATCTCTTGCCATTATTTGTGATGTTTCACTTGAAAAGGAAACCATCATTATGTGATTAACCTTAAATGGAAAAAAAAAAAAAGAGGGAGAGAGGGGGGGGAGGTTGAAGAGGCTACTGTGGATAGGATCAGACTGTTGTTTAAAATATAATAATTATTGCAGGGCTATGATGATTTGAATCTACTTACCTAAGTCGATCTTTACAACTAATATTCTTGCTGATATGGTCTGATGTATTTTGTAAACATATTTAGTTTTTGATGGTGCCGCATTATTAACACAGTTAAGATTTTCTTTCGGGCCTCTACCCCTCCCCTTTAATATCCTTTCCTATACCTTTTGCTTGCATCCCAAGTAAGAAGTATATGCCTTTTGCCTCTATCATGCATTCTGATGAAATTGACGTTTATTTCCACCAGGGGTAAATCATTTTGTCAAGTGTTTTCAGAATGGGATGGAAGTTGGGACTCTTGTTGAGCATGTGACGATGGGTCAGTTGTAAAAATGCAATGCTGACTATGCCATAGAGATCATTATTGAACATATGATGATGGATCAGATGTTGTTGAACTACAGTGGTGACTGCCACGAATGTGATTGTTTCTCTGGGCCAGAATTGTATACATTGTGAATATTCTGCATTTTGATGTCATACCCTTGTATTTTAGTTTCTCTGACAGGTTTGGCAAAATCAGAATGTATCATAGTTAGCCTCCTCCTTTTTTTTCTTTTTTTTTTTTTTTTTTTACATTTATGTCGACATAGATACATGCACGTTCATGCTGGTATTTTTGTGATGAACTCCTTTGACATGCTTGTGCGCTTAGAATATCTTTTGGAGTCTAGAAAGGAAAAGAGAGAAGAAGAGAGAGAGAGAAGGAGAAAAGAAAGGGAGAGAAAAAAAAGAAAACTGGATATGCAGCTGGGGCATGTGCTGGTCACAGGTAGTTGAAAGACCAATGTTCTGTAGTGCTCGGTAAAACAGCCTTTGCTTTCCGCTTGGAATTTCAGCTTGGTGATTTTCGCCTGTCAGTGTTGCTATCTTTCTTGTTTAAACAAAAAAAATGATGAGTGGATGACGTTGGTTCTACCCTGTTATATAAATTTATGTGTATGTATCACATTTTTGCCATGAGATATGACGGACAATTTGTAAATGTACAGAATGTTTAAAATACAGTGAATTATAATGCAATAGTTCACCAGCGCTGACACTTGGCTGCGCTGCCACCCCATATTTAGTGGACTTCTCAAACACTTAATTGGCCCCAAGCCCCCCCCCGCACCCCCACCCCACCACCCCTGTGCCCCTTGTTTCAATACTTTTTCAAAAACTGTTTGAATGATTTGTATTCATTGTATGTATTTTTGTATTTTGTTCCTTTTGTCGAGGGACCTTGAACATGGGGATTCATATGTGAAGCATGTATATCATTGCTTGCTTGGTTTGTGTGTTACCATCAAAGTTATGATGCACTTGAGAAATGTGAAGGCATGTCATTTTGTGACCTTTTTTGGTGATCTTTTGTATCTTGTGATGGAATTGAATGGTATTTGGGTGAATAGTTATTATCAAGTTAATAGGAAGTTGTTGTTTGGATGGAGCATTTGCCATGGACAGATATTACGATCCTTGTCCAGTATGCAGTGATTTATTTTCGTTAAAAACCCTGTTACAAATATGAACAGTCTTATCATCTCTTCCTTGAATTGCCAGGGACTAGGTTCTTATCAAAAGAGAAGAGATGTCTTTCAACATCTTAGACAAAACGACACTCTATATATTTCTTACAGGATACGCATTTCACTGCAAAAAATGGAAAGACAAGTAAGAGCTGAATGGGGCTAAGAATGTGTATTTTCGACAAATAATTCTAGATCAAGAGGAGTAGCCATCTTGTTCAATAATAATTTTGAATTTAAAATTCTGAAAACTGTAAAAGACACCCATGGCAATTATATACTTCTTGCATTAAAAATGATAGATCTAAAAATTCTGTTGGTTAATATATATGGACCTAACAAAGACACGCCTGATTTCTTTGATGAAATTAAGAAACAAATTGACGAGATGGGTATCGCTAATATCATAGTAGGTGGGGACTGGAATTTGGTAATAAATTCTAACTTAGATTATTACAACTACAAGACAGTAAACACATCCAAAAGCACAAGAAACAGTACTTGAAATGATGAATGATCTCGAACGTGTAGACATTTGGAGAGAATTCAATCTGGAAGTCCTGAAATACACATGGAGAAGGCCAACCCCTTTACAGCAGAGTCGACTAGATTTTTTCTTGTTAACTGACAGTCTTATCAACAAGATAAAAGATGTAGATATCCTTTACGGCTATAGAAGTGACCATTCTCTAATAAGCATTCACTTCAACTCCAAAGTAGAAATAGAAAGAAAAAACGTTTTTGGAAATTTAACTCAGCTTTACTAAAAGGACAAAAATTATGTAGAACTAATAAACAAACAATTGAAAACATAAAAGTTCAGTATGCAGTATCCCCATACTCATGGGAAAACATAAACAAGATTCCGATGGATGAAATTCAATCACAATAAGTGATCAACTGTTTTTGGATGTTTGAATTATGGAAATAAGAGCAAAACCAGTAACTTTTGATATAAAGAAAAAAAAGAGAACTAAGGGAAAAAGAAAAAAAGTTGGAATCAGAAATACAAACACTTGAAACAGATTTGCTAACTAACAGTAAATAAAGGGACTTTCAAGAGTGAAAAGATGAACTGATACAGTTAAGAAAGGAGAAAATGGAAGGGATCATTATTCGATCCAAAGCAAGATGGGCATCAGAGAGGGAAAAGATATCTAAATATTTCTGCAATCTTGAGAAAAACGTCATTTTGTCAGCAAACAAATGTTAAAATTAGTAACAGACCAAGGAAATATGATAACAGAAACAGACGAAATATTAGATGCAACTAAGACTTATTATGAAAACCTGTACAAAGAAAGAAGTACAAAAAACATAGACATTGGCAGATATGCTGGAAATTTACCAAAGCTTGAAGAAGCTGAATCCAAACAACTAGAGGGACAAATAACTAGAAAGAAGCTTCAGAAGCACTGAAAGGAATGCAAAATAACAAGAGCCCCCTGGTACTGATGGGATGACAGTAATTTTTTTCCTTCTGGAAAACATAGGAGACTTTGTTGTTCGATCTTTAAATGAAGAGTAAACAAGTGGGGTAGTCTTTGCTCCCATAAGGAAACCTAACACAGAGTAACTTTTTCTTCAAGACTGGCACAGCCTTTTAAACTTGAATAAAGTCAGACAAATACAAAGACGAACAATCTAATAGTGGGGGAAAAACACAAGCGCAGGCCAACAACTAAATTGTCTTCATAGTAATGACTTGGGCAAAACTTTGAACTTAGGAGGAGGGAGGGGGGGGGGGGGGTCAGCAGGAGGTTGAAGATGTAAAAACTGGGAAAATGAAATTAAGAAAATATGAAACTCTTCACTGGCTGCCCAAGGGAACCATCGCAATCCCTTTCAAAAGGCAGATATATTTGTATTGCCTGCTCCGAGGCCTTTCGTCCGCTGGGTCGGAAACTCATCAGGGAGGGAACCACGGCTGGCTGTATCTGCGCTCCTGGCGTCAAAATAGACACACACCATAGTCCATAATACAGTGGTGTTCTCACCACCAAGGGTGCAAAAAGAATCCAATAGCACCCCCAAAGCAGCCAGCGAAGAGTAGTAAAGGAAACCAAACGAAAGGGTGGGGAGGAAAAAAGTTGCTGAAAAACTACCAGATATTATGCAGATAGTATAAAATGTAGGGGGCAATCTTTGAGCCTACGCTTGAGGATCCACCCAAGGATGCAAGGGAGGTTTTTTTACATCTTCAACCTCCTGCTGACCCCCCCCCCCCCCCCCCCCCCCCCCCCCTCCCCCCTCCTAAGTTCAAAGTTTTGCCAAAACCATTACCCCCCCCCCCCCCCCCCCCCTACCCCACCCCCCCCAAATGTTTGCCTTTCCCACCCCCCCCCCTTCCCCCCCCCCCCCCCCAACCATTTTCTTTTATCTGACTTTTGCCAAATTTCAAGACAATTGTTGGTAAGATGCGCTTGTTTTTCCCCCCACTATTAGATTGTTCGTCTTTGTATTTGTCTGACTTTATTCAAGTTTAAAAGGCTGTGCCCATCTTGAATAAAAGTTACTCTGTGTTAGGTTTCCTTATGGGAGCAAAGACTACCCCCCACTTGTTTACTGTTTTATTGTTTACTGTTCCCCTGCCTCATTTCATTTCCAATTTCGTTTTGATTAAATCGAGGTTACTTGTATTTGTTTTCTGTCTGTCTTGTGTTTGTGTCTTCTTCTGATCTCCCTTGCATCCTTGGGTGGATCCTCAAGCGTAGGCTCAAAGATTGCCCCCTACACATTTTATATACTATCTGCATAATATCTGTAGTTTTTTTCAGCAACTTTTTTTCCTCCCCACCCTTTTCCAAGTTTGGTTTCCTTTACTACTCTTCGCTGGCTGCTTTGGGGGTGCTATTGTATTGATTCTTTTTTGCACCCTTTGGTGTGAGAACACCACTGTATTATGGACTATGGTGTGTCTCTATTTGACGCCAGGAGCGCAGATACAGCCAGCCGTGTGTCTCCCCTGATGAGTTTCCGACCCAGCGGACGAAAGGCCTCGGAGCAGGCAATACAAATATATCTGCCTTTGAAAGGGATTGCGATGGTTTCCCTTGGGCAGCCAGTGAAGAGTTTTCATATTTTCTTAAATTTCATTTTCCCAGTTTTTACATCTTCAACCTCCTGCTGACCCCCCCCCCCCCCCCCCCCCCCCCTCCTCCCTCCCTAGTTCAAAGTTTTGCCAAGTCATTACTATGAAGACAATTTAGTTGTTGGCCTGCGCTTGTTTTTTTTTTCTTCCCCCACTATTAGATTGTTCGTCTTTGTATTTGTCTGACTTTATTCAAGTTTAAAAGGCTGTGCCAGTCTTGAATAAAAGTTACTCTGTGTTAGGTTTCCTTATGGGGAGCAAAGACTACCCCCCTTGTTTACTGTTTATTGTTTACTGTTCCCTGCCTCATTTCATTTCCAATTTCCTTTAAATGAAGGTTTTACAAAAGGAGAGCTGTCTATTACTCAGAGAGAAGGAAGTATTATTTGCCTACCAAAAGGAGAAAGGCCAAAAGAATATTTGCAAAATACATTATTAAAAGTGTCGTATAAAATAGGATCAACATGTATAGGCAACTGAAGAAAGTATATCCTACATAAATTGATAAAAGAAGATCAGACAGCTTTTATTTCCAGGAAGGTATATAGGAGACAATATAAGAATAGTATACGACATCATATATTACTTAGAAAAAAATAACCTTCCAGGTTTATTAGTGTCAATAGACTTCGAGAAAGCATTCGATTCAATAAATTAGAAATACATGACTAAAGTCCTGAATTTTTTTGTTTGGCGATGATATATGTAAAATGGATAACCACATTTTATACAAATATAAAATCATATATCATGGTAAACGGACAGGTATCTGGAAGCTTTGAAGTACAGAGAGGATGTCGTCAAGGAGACCCTATTTCACCCTACCTTTTGGTTTTGTGTTCAGAAATTCTAGCTCACAAAATAAGAGAAGATAAAAGCATTAAAGGTATTACTATCCATGACTCTATTTTAAAAATAAATCAATTCGCAGATGACACGTCATTTACACTGAATGGAGATAGGGAACCCTATGAAAATCTGTTCAGAACTCTTGAGGAGTTTGAAGAAATTGCAGGACTGAAACTTCATTATGGAAAAAAACTGTTAATGTGTGGCTAGGTCAAAAGAAATATTCAGAGAACAAATACTTAAAAAAAAAAAAATATGAAATGGAATCCCCCCAAATATAACTCTTAGGTATATTGTTCATGAATGACTTGTCAAAAGTGACTGAAATTAATACAACGGACAGATTAGTAGAGGTGAAAATCTATTTAAAATTTGGTCCAAACGAATTTGCACACCCCTTGGTAGAATTGCTGTACTTCAATCTCTCATACTCTCAAAACTTATATACTTATGGATTCTCCTCCCAAACCCTCCAGTAAAAGGGTAATAACAGATACAAAATTTGTGTTTCAAGTTCATATGGGATAATAACCAGATAAGATAAAAAGAAAATATTCAGTTCACCACACTGAAAATGGTGGCCCTGGTATTCCTGAAATACAAGTGTTTATACAGGCCCTAAAAATGACATGGATGAAATAGATCCTCACAGGAACATCCAAATGGAAAAAAATACTGTTTATGGATTGTCCTGAGATAGAATCATTGGAACAGTGTGGGCCTTTGAGATTACTTAAAAATAATTGTAACAAATTTTGGAAGGATGTGTTCACAGCTTATGCGAATTTCTGCAAACACGTGTCTGTAAAAGAAGCACAAGAAATATTAGCAGAACCCTTGTTTGACAACAAGTTCAGAATTCATAATAGTACATTTTTCTTTAGAAAATGGACACACAAAAACATATTCCTAGTAACAGATGTGGTTGATGAAAAGGGATGCTTTTTAAGTTATAAAGCTTTCTGCGAAAAGTATACTATCAGTGTAAACTATTTGGAATATATGAGTTGTGTTCAATCAGTTAAAAGCTTCCTCGCTGCAAAGAATATCAAAATAAAAGATAGCAAATGCAATGAAAAAACAAAAGCACAAAAAATAATAGCAAATGTTAAAAAAGGTTCAAAAACTTTCTAAGATGTTTTACTAGAGCCAATCATTATATATGATATCAATGCTTTTGCAAAGTGGGAGCAAATACTAAATATATGGACTGGGATAGAGCACTAAAACAAAAATAAAGGAAATCAGATTAAGGTGGTTCCAAATTAAATTGTGTTATAATATTTTAGTAACAACAATATTTTGAAGAAAATGAGAATTACAAATTGTGACAAATGCACTTTTTGTAGAAAGGAGACAGACTCAGCCAGACATTACTTATGGTTATGTGACGTTTCACAATGTTTTTGGAGGGACCTGGAGAAGATTTTAAGAGAGAAGTGCGAACAATGTTTCCAGTTAAAATTCAATGTAGAACTTGTTTTGTTTGGGAATGATGACCAAACAAAAACAGACAACACTTTTGATCTGATTAATCTTTTAGCAAAATACTTTATTTACAAATGCAGGATAAATGAAATCAAACGAAATGTAATATACTTTTTGAGAGATTTGAAACACAATTATATAGTTGAAAAATACATTTTCTCAAAAGAAATGAAACTTGCAGATTTCTTTAAAAAAAAAAAAAAAAAGGTACCCTTATCAGTGTATTCTTGATGAGGCACAGTGATGGATAATGATGTAAAGATGTAAGCTTGTATACAGATATGACACTCCGAGTGTGCATCTTTTATTAATGTAATCATGGTAACACCAGATTAGAACAGTTTGTTTCATGCTGCATTGGTTTCAAGGCTCAGTCTCACTCTGTATAATAATGTAATATTGTGTGTGTGTGTGTGTGGGTGTGTGTGTGTGTGTGTGTGTTTGTGTGTGTGTGTGTGTGTGTGTGTGTGTGTGTGTGTGTGTGTGTGTGCTTATATATGAATATGAGTACATAGATAGATATGTTCATATGTTTCTTTGTGAAAGTGTACTTTACAATTACCTTTTGTTCCACTTTTCACAGTAGTAAGAAATATTCATGTATTATTATGAAAATCTCTGCGCACTGTCCTCTTTCTGCGCATATGTATCTCTTCTGTTACCTGAATAAAATGTATGAGGGGGGAAAAAAGGGGGGAAAAATTTAAAGGGAGTAGCTTCGACCTTTGGAGTTAATTTTAACAACCTGTTGAAGATCAGTGACAAACGAAGTAAAGAATTTTAAGGCTGTATTCGATACTTTGTAACACATAAGCTTTTCCATTGGAAGAGGGTGGTTTATAATGTCAAACGCTTTTGCAAAATCTACATAAAGAATTCCAGTAAGGTCATTATGTTAAAATTTGTAAGATATTTATCGATAACTTTACAAGAGCAGTGTACCAAGAGTGATTTTCTTGAAAACTTATTAGTTTTCATGAATCAGATCGTAATATTTAAGATGAGAATATAGGTATGTTTGAACATGTTTTTCCAGTGATTTAGACGAAAGGGATAATATTGAGATAGGTGTACAGTTTGAGAGATCAGTGGAATCACCTCTTTTTTATATAAAGGTATAACTTTTGCATGTATAAATTTTAAGTGAAAGTGGCTTTTATCAATGCACAAATTATAAACGTAAGTGAGTGTATCAGCAATAGTCAGTGAAGCAATTTTTAGAATCTTGCCACATATTCCAAGTCCCTTGTCCCTTCGTGTGTGTGTGTGTGTGTGTGTGTGTGTGTGTGTGTGTGTGTGTGTGTGTGTGTGTGTGTGTGAACATTCGAACAAAGAAACAAACAACAGCCACGTCAATAGCTTCCTAATATTTCGACCTTATAGGGTGTTCCTCATTGAACTTGCATGTTGGAATTGTACAAAGGAGTTTCCATTCACCCTGTTTTTAAAAACAGTTCACCACAGTGTGAAAGGAGTAAGTAGTGGGTCAGTGTGGTCCTCTAAGGGAAGGGCTAAGAATATTTTCTCTATTAGAGTTGTGTGTTGAAATTTCACTTCCAACCTCTCTCTTACCAGTTATAGAAGGAACAACTTTCCCGTACTAGTCATCAAAGAAATTTTCATTTTTCTCGGACTGTTAAAACTACACAAGAGTGGCTCTGGAATAATTCTCCTCAGGCTTCTATACTTAAAGGTGCTTGTAGCTCTGATAGACATAAGTTAAACATTCAATACTGAACGAACACAAAAGAACTGACACAGTTAAGTGTATTTTTACATATCAACTTTACCTGTTTCTACAAGATGAAATATAATTTCACAAAAATCAGTTCAGGCTGAGTTTTGGTTCTCATTCTTTCTGTCATCATTAGAGAGGGAAAGTTCTGGATGAGTTGAGTGGGAGTCTGCTTGGAATATCAGAACTTATCTGATGTTGAAGAGGAGCGTTGATCTCTCTCTAGTTGCTGGTAACTGGTCCATCTTCTCTTTAGGCTGCTGATGTTGGGGTGCTGTCTCAGCTGGGCAAATAACACGCACACCCGTGGTAGGTATGAACACAGGCTCTGAGCAAACAAACAGAGCCTGGTCTGTAGTTAAGTAGCTCTGAGTCTGGCTCGTCGAGTTCTCACACTTACCCTCTGGCTTAGAGTAAATGTGTGAGATCTCAGCCGACAAAGAATTAGGCTAACATGAATATATCTGCCATAATTATCAGTCTCCAGTTTTTCACTCAGAGTTTGCATGAAACAAGGGGTTGGAGACATTAATACAATGCTAAACAATGGAAGTCTAATAATTCTTCAATTTTTTTCTTATAAAATAAGCTGAAGTAACTCGGAATAAACTTTGCCCAATTACACATGTTGATTAGACTTAGAGTCACTTACTACAAAGCATTCCAACTATCAACAGTGTTCATACATCAAACTTAACAGTTTTCAAATATACTGCTTTGCCAATCAGAATTTATAGTATTGAATACTGGCAAAAGTCAGTTGTTAACAAAGAATGTTAATCAAGCATCTAAATAGTGTTTACCAAGTTGTGGCAAACAAACTATTACAATAGAATACTCGTTCATCATCTTGAGATAGATGTCACCAAGTACTGGCATGAAATTATACTGTTAAAACACATGACATACATACAAGCAATGCATAGTCTCAAAATTTAGAAGCATAGTTTCACTTACAGTTCAGGAATGAACCAAGGAATCTTAGACAGGATCACAGTGTAGGTGAGATAAGTATTCACTCTCTCTGGTTCACCCCTGTTGTAATTCTTGATTTACTGGTGGTGATCAGTCTTCAGCTGTCTGTGGAGAGAACTGAATTGGAGGGGCTGAGTTTCTCCTTTTTAGTCTGTTAAACTACATATTCAGGTCCCTGTTCTAGTTTACTTGTGTCAATATCAATAAAGACAAAGAAAAGGGGAGGGGGCAGTCATCCCCCACCACCTACAGTGTGAGGTTATGTGTCGAAGATTCGAGAACGCTCTATCTTAGCAGTTGCCATTGATTTTATCTAGCGTACATGCCAATTGACAAAGTGCTGTTTAATGTAATTGCACCATGTATGGGCAGAACGCATGATTGCCATGGCATGTGGTGAGAAGGAAGGATGAGAGAGAGAGAGAGAGAGGGAAACAAGACTGACTCCCACAATGATGTCACCTTTTTTCTGTGCCTTTGTTTCGGGAGCCATGTGCTGATCTTGGGGTCAGCGACTTCAAAGAAGATCTGGCATACTGTGGGGAGTGGCTGAGAGATCCCGAGTGATGACATAGACTAGTAATCTATATTGTTGTTTGTGAGACAAGAAGGAAGAAAGAAAGAGGGGGTAAGAAGGGGAGTAGAAGGGAGAGGGGAGTAGTATGGGATGGGGTGGTTATCAATATGTTATGTCACACACAGTCCAGATGGCTTCAGAAAGTGAAGAGGTGGCAGGGCGGGAGGCTATGGGAAACATGAAAAAAGAAGAGTAGGAAAGACGGAGGCATAGAGAGGGGAAAGGAAAGTAAGAGAGTGTTGGGAGAGAGAGAGAGAGAGAGAGAGAGAGAGAGAGAGAGACGTACAGACAGATGCAGACAAAGAGAAAAAGAGAAAGGTGAGGGGGGGGGGAACAGAAAGTGAAAGGGGTGGGGTAGAAGAAGAACAGAAGGGGCAAGCAGCGAGAGACTCAGAAAGAGGGAATGGGTGGGGTGGGTGGAGATTAAAATAGGGAGAAGTTGGGAGAGCAACAGTCTTGGTGGAGGATGGGGTGGGGGGGGGGGGGGGGTAGAAAGAGCCGTCATAGAGAAAAGTTAAGGGGAAATGTTGAGAGGAGAGAGGGGCTGGCATATAGAGAAAAGGTGGGGTGGTGGAGAGTTGTAGCAAGCTGACATAGAGACAGAGGGGAGACACAGCAGAGAGGCAGACAGACACAGATAGAGACAGAGACAGGACCGAGAAGCGTACAGACAAATAACCGGACACTGATTTACAGAGGTGAAGTGATAACTGGACACTGATTTACAGAGGCGAAGTGATAACCGTACACTGATTTACAGAGGCGAAGTGATAACCGGACACTGATTTACAGAAGCGAAGTGATAACCGAGACACTGATTTACAGAGGCGAAGTGAATGAGAGAAGGAGGGAGAAGGAGCAGGAAGAGGAGGAGGAGAAAGAGAGCAGGACTGGCGAAAAGGTAGGGGGAGCTGGCCTAGATGGAGGGCGAAAGGGTTGGGCCGGGAGGAAGGAAATCCAGGAGAGTCGGCAAGTGTTGGAACAGAGAGGGAGGGAGATAGTGGAAGTGAGAGGGGCGGTTGTCTCAGAGAGAGAGAGAGAGAGAAAGAGAGAGAGAACACTGGTTCACCTTAGTTTAAGTTTTCGAAACACTTGTTTGAAACAGATTATGAAACTGTCGAAAATGTTTTTTCTGCTTCTCAAAAAGAAGCTTGATGAGATTTTTTTTTAAATCGGTGGGAGAGAGAGAGAAAGAGAGAGAGAGAGTGAGAGAGAGAGAGAGAGAGACAGAGACAGAGACAGAGACAGAGAGAAATCGAGGGAGGGAAGGAGGATGGGATGTGGAGGGGGAGAGATAGACAGACAGAGGGGGAGTGAGAGAGAGGAAGAGAGAGACTCACACAGTCAGAGAAAGAGAGAGAGAGAGAAAGAGAGAGAGAGAGGGCGAATAGTTCAATGTGGATTAGGCTATCAAGACCATTCACAATAAGGGACTGCTGAGGAATAGGGTAGGGGAGCAGGGTTGGGGATGGGGGCCAGGAAGCAAGGGAGTGGGAAGGAGGCACCACACGCAAAACGTTCGTCGAAAAAACGCACTACAGTTGGCTTTACGAAAGTTCATCGCGGTATTGAATATATTTGTAAACGGTACTTGAACGGTCAGTCCATAAGACTGACCACAGCTGTACAACACAACAGTCAAGGTGGGTCCTGGCGAGGATTTCCTTTGGTGACAGCTGTGCTCTGGGTAGAAGTAATTCAAGCTAAGTTAAACACTTCGCCCCCAACATGGAGAAGACCATCCCTGTTCTTCCCCCTGACCTCTAGACTTGCCAGTATTTGTGTATAAACGTATAAACATTGTTTCGTGCGGACGATTCTGTCCTATCTTGCACGTTATAGCTTCTGCGTTGAGGAGGGCGCTGTCTGTGCTACGTGTGTTTGATATTCTAACGCCCCACACCTGATTTGTGATGTGTCAGGCGATTGTTTCCATTTTGAATTAGATTTCAAGCCATCACTTACATGTTCACAGCTTCCGGTGTTTTCTGCAGAAACATCTCTATGGAAACCTTTCTCTGCTACGCAGTTTCTTCTTTCTTTGAGTGTCCACGTTCATCGAGTTGAAGATTCTGACACTTTCGTGCGTATGAACGTTATCCCGCCATTAAGGCAGCCATACTCCAACTTCGGAGAAGGTGCATGCAATGTGTAACGTGTTCATCACTACCAACGGCCAAACTGGTCTTCTCTTCCAAAGTTGGTGATGGATTTTACGTGTGTGCAAGATGTGCGTGCGTTCACACACGGAACCCCGGTTTCGAAGGACTGTATGGGGAATGGAGTCAGAATTAATGTTAACTCCGAGGGAAAAATCCCTCTGTACCGAATTCGAACCCGTAACCTCAGGATCACGAGTCCAGCGCTCCACTAACTGAGCTGTTCCGGCCCCCTGGGTCATCAAGCACTGTCGCTAATGACGTATCGGCGCCACACCTTTCATGTCGATTTGGTGTTCTTTGCTTTGTGTGTCATACAAAGGCTGGGGAACAGATCAGGAGACAAACGGTGGTCATTCACAGCTACATGTTTATCAGTACAAATAATTTTCTCACTATAGTATTGGCACCATAGAACAAAGTGAGAAGAGTTTAGCAAAAAATAATCCCCGATGGAGATGCAAAATGCTGACTTCCGTGTCGTTTTGCTTCTTTCGTGTTCCTAAGCCCTTCGCTCATCCCGGATTATCTGGGAGGGACACTTTCGGCGGTACACAGCACAGGGATGTTGACGGAGAGACAGGGCAATCGTAATCAGCTGAGGATAACGACGGTGTGATTTCTTTTGTTTTCAAATTTAAACGAGGATAGCGTCATGTCCTGCAGTGCCGAGTTCAGCATACTTTCTGAAGTTGACGGGAGATCCTCAACAGGCATACATGCAGACTTGTCTGTTAGAAAAGTGTGTCTTGTCGGAAGCCAAAGAACTTTTGGAGAGAGAGAGAGAGAGAGAGAGAGAGAGAGAGAGAGAGAGATTGAGAGAGAGAGACGGAACGGACGGACGGACGGAGAGACAGAGATACAGGCAGAGTCTAGAGGTTTGGAGTCTTGTTAAATTCTCGTTCAAACGCCTAGGGCTACAGATTTTTCAGTATAAACATGTGGGACAGGTCGACTAGTCAGAGAAAAGGGAGGGAGAGATGAAGGGTGGAAGCTGAGGGGGAATAAAAAAAAGGAGAGCAGGTACACGTAGGGGAAGACAAACAAGACGAGAGAGAGAGAGAGAGAGAGAGAGGAGAGAGGAGAGAAGAGAGAGAGAGAGAGAAACTGTGTACGTGGCGTCGTCCGAAACTCCAGCTGGTGACGAGGACATGGTTACTGATGTGTTTGCACACACACACACACACACACACACACACACATCAGGCGCATGCACACATGCACATGCATCTAATACAGACAGTGCGCACGTACATGCACAACGTGACCTCTCTCTCTCTCTCTCTCTCTCTCTCTCTCTCTCTCTCCTCTCGTCTCTCCTCTCGGAAAAAAAGCTCCAACGAAAAGAGATCTCTCTCTCTCTCCCCACCCCTCCCAGGAAAAAAAAAAGAAAAAAAAATCTGAATGAAGTGTATGCAACTTATTCAGATGTAGAACGGCGCCCACGATTCAGTTGATTCATCTGCATGTGCGTTTCTAAAGTTTCCCATTCATTTTGTCGTGATAACTCAGCTGTTTTCCCACTGCCTTCACACAACACCGTGTGTTTCCTTTGTCTCCCCATCATCTGCGGTTCACCCCATTCCACCTCTCCTCTCTCTCTCTCTCTCTCTCTGGTGTTTCCTGTGGTACATGAGTTGGCAGGTCACTTTTACTCCGTGGTTTTTTTTGGTTCATTTTCCCGCTGGTTATTTTTTGGTTTGACTTTTACGTGTCAGCAGTGACATTTGTGACTGTCCTGTCCTTCTGCACCACTGACATTACAGGGCTGTATTGTGAAGCGTTCGCTCAGGTATTTGTCTTTTTATGTCAAAACGGGCAAAATTTGTATCCGCCATGAATTGGAATTTCTGTGTTAACTTGTAGGTCACGCGTGGACGTGTGTCACCCAAGACTACTATTGTCTCTGTTTTTGTTACACATTTGCTCCAGCGGTTGGTGATATAGAGCTGACCCCAGGACCTGGCTCTGCTAAGACGACAGCAAGCGAGCAAACTCGCCGGAACGCGCCGGAGTACCCGCAGAGACAAAAAAAAAGGGGAGTACAGTGTACCTGGACCCGTAGGTTCTGCTCCTGCAGCTTCTATGCTCCCCCGTGATCCCGCTCTTAGGGATGTTGTGGCCAGTTGACCAATTACCGGTAAGTTTATTTTCTTCTAGTTAGTGAAGATGTGAAAGGATGTGAAGCAAATGTGTGTGACTTTCCAAGGATAATGCATTGGTTTTGAAACATGAAATGCTCACTTCAAACAGGAATTACCGGCGAATAGATGAAAATCCCTACTTACGGCAGAGTTTTGGGAATTCCTTGGAACAGAACAGTGACGATTTAGAAGTCGGTCGTAAAGGAAAAACCATAATAATACAGTGGTATTCCCTCCCCTAGGGGCAAGAATACTTGGCAGGACTGTGAAGAGTTGGTGAGATAAACCTGCTAACTGATAAAATGGAACTTGCAGGTGAGGTTACCTTCGACCGGGTGCACCGAGTAAACTCCAATCCAGATTCGCTCAATATTGCCACGTTGTACGTTCTTTGAAGATAAGGACAAAATTGTGGCGAAGCAAAACGAAACTGAAGGGGCACTGAAACTATTTGTTAAGTGAAGACTTTTCTTTCGGGGGGGGGGAGATCAACTAGAAAGAAGCTTATCGCAACATTTTAAGTCGCCTCGATCACCGAGCTAAGAAGTGTCCATGGTGCTATGACCATCCCTTGTCACTAACAGCAAAAATTTTGATTGTGGATGTTCAGTGACAATCCTGGTGGAATTAAGGTAGGATTCAGGCCGGCCTGCTTCGTTGGAAAATACCCTTTGTCAAGTCGGGAGAGGAGGTGAAATTTCATATGCCACGGCACGGGATTCACATTCCGACTTACGTGCTGTCACCCTTCATTTGGGGCAGTGAACAATTGTCCTTTGAAGCAGGTAAGTCTAAGCGTTGAAATCCTCGTGCAGTTTGTCAATGGCATCGGCGTGGACTACAATGTGTTCATTCTAATGACACACTTTTCGGTTAATGTGTCAACTGTTAAAAGTATGAGATTTGAATTTTGATGGTCAATGTTTCGTGCAATATGTCTTCCGTTGTAACTTTAGCGATGTTATGATATCTTTTTGTAACACCCTGATGTGTTGTGAAACTCATTGGTGTTTTTGAGAGAAGATATCTGGACTGAGCGGGGAGACTGAAGTGCTGAATGTGTACATGCTACCGAAATAGAACGAAAAGCGCTGACCTTTGCCACGTAACAGATGTAACATAACAGTATAGTGGGGAGATGATTTCATACCTGTCTGTGTGCGGTCGTTTGTGTTCCAATGACTGGGTGAATAGTATTATGATTGTGCGAAGGGAGAATGGAATTTTGGACATGTACGTCGAGGCATGAACATGACGAGAAAACAAACACATGGCATACGGCTGGCGTCTTTTTTAGTAAATAGAAAAACCTGTAAAATTCAGAGGATATTTGTTTGTCCCCTAGTCAAAAACACCAACGGTTAAGTCCTGCAGGTCAAAGTGTAAATAAACTTCTAATAGTGTCGCCTTTCTTCACTGTTACACATTTTATGGTTTATCTAGTAAATTACACACGACAGATCTTTAGTCCCAATTTATATTTGCATTTTGATTTTGTTTGTTTTGGTAGAAAGACTGTTTGGCTGAAATGCATTTGAGTCAAATGTTTTCCAGAACAATAGATTATTTGTAAGACTGGTAAGAACAATAGGATATATTACAAACAGGGGTCCGGTGTTCACGAGGAGGTGATCGTTTGTATGGTGCAAAAAGTCTTCTTCCACATGTTCACGCGAGTGGATTGTGACAATGGCGAGATATTCAATTTAATTCATGCTTGATGATGTCCTTATTTGTTATGTGTGTACGGTCCCTTCAGAAATGCAACCCTTTTCTCTACTCTAAGTGTGGTTTGATGATGGTATTGAATACTGGAAAATTTTCGGCAGTGTTGTTAATAATTTGATGTTCTTGATCCTCATATTGAATTACTATTTTGTGTGTAACAATGAATAAACATTTCTGTAGAGGTTTGTATGCGAACGCAAATTATACATTAATGACGGCAAAAAGTTAATACCAAATATAAAAGATGTTCTCAAGACAAGGTATTGAATTTGTATGGAAAGAAATTACTTAGCATGTGTTTCTGTATTGGGACTGACAATTCTAAATGTGTATGTAATGGCGACCTTGAAGGCCGTTTTCACGTACATTTCTGATGTAGGAAGCAGTGTTAAAGATGACTACTTTTAGCATCTGTACACCTTTTCGAATTGTTTTATGAAAAGGATTACTCTTAATGTGTTGGAAAGATATGATTCTGATCACTTGCCACTAGTGCTGTGTATTTGAATGCGGACGTTACCAGCCACATACCAGTGGTGTGCTTCTAGTGAACATAATAATCAGTTCATTGTTCAATATTGCTGTATCCACATTATCGTCAACAGTTTAGTACGGAACTTATGAATTCACCACATGGTTCTAGATAACTTGAAAGCTATGTAGATCTTATTCACGTAGACGTAAAAAACGAAACACTGTCTTTTTGTAATGCAATTGTCAAGGAACGTTGAAAGTTGAAAGCTTGGGGAAAACAACCAGTAAACAAGAAATTGAACAGGGTTGGTTTCATCAAGAATTCAGGGTAGCCACATGTACATTACGTAAAATTATTCAGAACATTTCTGAAACACTGATAAAGATGACAGAGCATTGTTCTGTGTCACAAGAAAGGAGTACAAAATTTTAAATAAAAAAGAAAGGAGAAAGAATACAATGATTCTCTGTTGAATAATCTGATGTCCCTCCGTCAAAAATCAACAGTTATTCTGGAACGCCATACATAAGATCAGTTTTCGAACTGTACACGTCTCTGAAATCAGATGGATGCAACATTATTTTTGCTTGGGTTACCAGCCAATATGGGCATCGATGCAACGAGGGAGTTGATCAACTTGTCAAGAGTGTTACAATGGAAAAGTTGAGCAGATTGTCTGTCCCTCACACTGATCTGAAACCTAAAGCAGACTTTTGTCAAAGACCTCTGGCAAGAAAAATGGAACTCGCAGACGAAAACAAATTTGGGTTTGGGGGGGGCCAAAAAACAATCCTTCCAAACCTGAAAAGTTTTTACCAT
>JADBJO010016225.1:31726-39226 GCA_016801955.1 Conus betulinus | reverse complement strand
CTATAGACAGGCACACTTAGCTTGCTTTGAGAATGTTCATCGTGTCTGAAAGTTGACTGACCTTCTTTTCTTTCCTACGCCCTATAGACAGGACACACTTAGCTTGCTTTGAGAATGTTCATCGTGTCTGAAAGTTGACTGACCTTCTTTTCTTTCCTATGCCCTATAGACAGGCACACTTAGCTTTTGCTTTGAGAATGTTCATCGTGTCTGAAAGTTGACTGACCTTCTTTTCTTTCCTATGCCCTATAGACAGGCACACTTAGCTTGCTTTGAGAATGTTCATCATGTCTGAAAATTGACTGACCTTTTCTTTCCTATGCCCTCAAGATACATGCCAGGGGGTTCCCAGCAGACAGATTGAAATGAAAAGAATGGAACTATTTGGGAGGAACCACCTGCCGCAAAGATAGGCTCACGTGTCGTCAAGTCAAGTCAAGTCAAGTAAACTTTATTATCTCAATTTGAGAAATTAATTTGTGGTCGCACACATTCACAGCAATAAACAATAATTTTGTCACATTACCCATTTTCTCACATATGACATACGTTCATATAAAGGAATTTGGATTTCAAATTAAACATCTCCTCGTCTTGGGAGGTGAACACTGTTAACCGGATGTGTCGGACGTCTTTTTGACAGCTGTGCACTTGATTAACTTATTTTAGTTAATTAAGCTAACGACCAGACACCAGAATGCCACGAAGTTAATAGTGTATCTACTGCCCACCTCCATCCGAATTTTTGGAACTTTTGGTCTGCATGATGTGGAGAAATCGGTGCTGAAATGACTGTCCGTGTTCTTGACAGTGTGCAGTGTTATGGCCGCCCATAAGAAGAGAAAACAGCGTACGCATGCTGGTGCAGGTTCAGGCTCTAGTTCCTCCAACAACTCGAGTGCTAACAGTGGCAAAGACACCCCAAAGAAACAGAAGGTGGAAACTAGTACACCATTGTCCGGGCCAGTGAAAGAGTCTCTTTCTAAGTTTGTTTTTCAACCGCGAGAGGACAAAATGGAGGACAGGGGGAACGACTCACTCCCAAACCAGTCAAACGAGTTGGACGTTGTTTTCTCCCCTACTCGCGATTCTCACCGGCAAGAGGAACCCCAGCACTGTACGAATGCGATCTGATGGCAAAAACTCTGTGCCAACGGAGCTGAACTTGCCAAGCTGGCTCTTACGGTGGAGGAACTGAAGGCTGCCCTGTTCTCAGTCCAGACTGAGAACGAGAAGCTTCGTCAAGAGCTGACCGATGCCCGGAAGCGAGAGCAGCAGACAGCCACCCAGCTAGCTGAGATACGGCACCTTGCAGAGCTGGCCGATCGTCGTGCCGAGGACGTTTCCGCATACGTACGGAGGAACAACCTGCGTATCTACGGGATGCAGGAAGGGGAGAGCGGGGCCGTCGAGACGGGGGTACAGTGCGAGGAGAAGGTACTTTCACTGTTCATCGTAAACTGAACATCGAGGTGAAGAGAGAGGACATCGAGGCAGTGCATAGGGTCGGTTCCAAACAGGGATCCAGTGCTTCCAAAAACTCTTGCCGCGGGATTATTGTTCGTTTTGTTCCCGTCGGGTTAGAGACTCTGTGCTCTACACGCGCAAGAAGTTGAAAGGAACCGGGGTCACTATGGTGGAAGATCTGACCCCACGGGCCTATCAGCTGCTATGTTCAGTACGGAACGAGAGGGACATTTGCCAGCAGGCGTGGACGAAGAACGGTGCAGTAGTGGTGAAGACGGTGACCGGACGAATCTTGACAGTGAGATCTCTTACCGAATTAGGCAACTGCGTTAGATTTGTTACTTTCTTTTTATGTGTGTCACGCCGTCACTTTCACCTTTGCTTTGACATTGTGTCGTCTGCTCGAACTGTAAGTTGACCAAAAATAATTTAACCAGCTGCAATTATTTTCTGCTTAAAATCGTAAGTGTGAATGTCTAAGAATTCTTAAGGTTTGTAATGTAGAAGCTACTCGATGTAATTTCTGTATCTGTGCGCTTTTTATAACGACTTTGGCGTTTTCTTTTTTTGTTTTGTTTTATTTTGTTTTGCTTTCCACCCACTTGACTTTGTTTACATCTGGGGGTGAAGGTCTTTTGGGATTGGCAAGTCAGGGGAGCAGTCCTTGCGTCGAAGGTAGTTGTGGGCAAAAGTAAGGAAAGAGAACGCAGCCTTGTGGTACTATTCTTCTTCTTCTTCTTCTTCTTCTTCTTTTTTTTTTTTTTTCCATATGTTTGTATTTGGTCTTTGCTCACAGATAATGTGATTGAATGAAGGAATAGTAATATTTGATCATGTGTGTTAGTCAAACAAGATGATCAAGACACCTGTTGTTTTGTTTGTTTTTTTTTTCTCCCCTCGCGCGCTGGCTATTGTAGTAGGAGTAGGCTTCAACGCTCGTTTGGAGTTGGGCAGTGGGCCCTTATATAACAGGTTGGTATGTGTGTGTGTAGTTTTATGTCATTGTTTTGTAAGTTGGTCGTTGTGTTGTACAATACGTTTTCATTTTCTTCATACCAAGGTGGTAGGCTTGTGTGTGAGAGTGAGATTGTAACTGGGACATGTACACTTTATTTGTGCATTTATAAGATGTTGATATTAATGATGGGTGTGAAAATGTGCTCATTATTACATTGGAAGGTTGAGGCCCAGGCAGCTTCTGTTAAACTTGGGGGATGTGTGCGACATCACTGATTTCACAAAGCGTCTCTAGTGTTAGCAACATTTTTGGAGTATTTGTTACTTTTTTCTTTTGTAGACCTTTTTTTTTTTTTTTTTATCTTGTATCTGTGTATATTGTATTATCTGTGTACTACTTTAACCTTTCTTGCAAAACTCAAAATGGCACAGGATAGTTCATTTAAAATTTGTTCTTTGAATTGTAATGGTCTAAATAATAGTAAAAAAGGAAAGATGTGTTTGATTTTTTGAGAAAAAAAGCAGCTCATGTTTACTGTCTTCAAGAGACACACTTAAAGGAAGACTCTGAGAATTTTATCCGAGCCAGCTGGGGATATAATCTATGGCTCTGTGGTACAGAAACTAACAAAAATGGTGTCGCTATTCTTTTTAATAATAACTTTGAGTACAAGATACATGATGTTATAAGAGACCAGCATGGGTGTTTACATTGTTATGAATGTTCAGTTCTAAAAAAAAGGTTTACTTTGGTGAACTTATACGGGCCTAGCAGTGGTGATAGCCCCGAATTTTTCGATAGTGTTTGTGAACTCATTGAGAGCTTTGGCAACCAACATGTAATTATAACTGGAGACTGGAATTGTGCCCTTAATTTAAAAATGGATGTTAGAAAAATTATACAAGTGTCGCCAATCGGCCAAGAACCCGAGCAAAAATCAATGATATAATGACAAAATACAATCTATTTGATGTTTACAGAGAATTATACCCCGAAAAAAGGACTATACATGGCGGAAATTTAACTCTTATAAACAGGCAAGACTTGACTACTTTATGATCACTGAAGAATTAATGATGGAAGTTAATGATGTTTGCATAGATCCTGGATGGATATCGATCAGATCATTCTCTTGTCACATTGCTTTTAAAAAAGATCATTTCAAACGCGATAGACCTTTTTGGAAATTCAACAATAGTTTATTAAGAGATAAGCAATATGTTTCAAAAATTAGAGAACTGATCAGCGATATCAAGAAACAGTATGCATTACCTGTATACAACTTAGATAATATGCATAAAATTAGTAATGAAAACCTCTCTTTTCAAATTGAAGATCAGCTCTTTTTTGAGACATTGATGCTTGAAATAAGAGGCAAAACAATCTCTTATAGTACTTATAAGAAAAAAATGGATTCTCAAAGAGAACATGACCTAGAAAAAAAAAAAAAAACATTGAACAGAATTTACAAGAAGAAACTATTCCTCATTTAGAAAACCTAAAAACAGAATTGCAAGAAATCAGGAATCACAGACTTGAAGGCATGGCAATGCGCTCGGGAGTTCACTGGCTAAGTCAAGGGGAAAAAGTGAATAAATATTTTTGCTCTCTGGAAAATAGAAATTTTCTTGATAAATCTATCCTTTTTTTTTTAGAAAAAGAGGACGGTTCAGTCATTTCTGAACAAAAAAGTATCCTCCTTGAGATAAAAAATTTTTATGAACAATTATACAGCTTTAGAGATGTAACTGATATAAATATTTCTGAAGAGCTTCCAGATGCTCCAGTATTATCTGAGGAGGAGAGTTCCTCATTAGAGAGGGGTTGATTACACTAGAAAGAGCAGCTACTGCTCTGAAACAGATGAAAAATTTTTAAGAGCCCTGGGCCAGATGGGTTTACCGTTTGAATTTTTAAAGTTTTTCTTTGTAGATATTGGAATTTTCCTTGTACGTTCAATTAATGAAGGTTTTGCTAAAGGCCATTTATCAACTACCCAGCGACAGGGAACCATAATATGTATCCCCAAGGAAGGGAAGCCGAAAAGATTTGTGAAAAACTGGCGCCCCATCTCGTTGTTGAACACCACATATAAGATAGCTTCTGCTTGTGTTGCCATCGATTGAAAAGCGTTCTTTCCAAATTATACATGAGAGTCAAAGAGGTTTTTTGAAGGGCAGATTTATTGGAGAGATAAGGTTGATGTATGACATGTTATTGTACACTGATAAGGAAAACATTCCAGGTATGCTCTCTTTTTAGTTGACTTTGAGAAGGCGTTTGATAGTGTCTCATGGTCATTCTTACATAACTGTCTTAAATTTTTCAAGTTTGGACCTGACTTAATAAATTGGATAAGAACATTTTATTCACAAATTTCTACTTGTATTTCTGTCAATGGCCAGTACTCCCCATGGTTTCCGATTGAGAGGGGTGAGGCAGGGGGACCCATTATCCCTTATCTATACCTAACTTGTGCTGAGGTCCTGTCATTAATGATTCGCTCTAATGAGCATATTAAAGGAATTAAAGTTGTTAACAAGGAAACATTACTGTCACAATTTGCTGACGACACTAGTTTATGTCTAGACGGTTCAGAAAGATCTTTTAACGAGGCAGTATCAGTCCTTACTAAATTTTCACAAATTTCAGGTTTAAAAATCAATTTTGACAAGTCACAAGTAGTATGGCTGGGGAGTAGAAAGAATTGTGGAATTAAATTTATGAGAGACAAAAATTTTGTTTGGGATCCAGGTACTTTCAAAATTCTTGGTATCAAATTCTCCACTAACACAAATATTATTGTACAGATTAATTTTGAAGATAAACTTTCTGAAATAAAAAGAGTCCTTGCTTTTTGGAAAAAAAGAAATATAACTCCTTTTGGAAAAATAACTGTTATTAAAACTTTGGCATTTTCTAAAAATTGTTCATTTATTGATTAACCTACCAGACCCCCAGAGGATTTTATCGTTGCTTTAGAAAAAGAATTGTATAGTTTCTTATGGAACGGTAAAAAAAGTAAAATAAAAAATCTGTGATTCAAAAGCAGTACAGTACTGTGAAGGTGGACTAAAAATGTTAAATGTAAAAAATTTCATTTCTTCTATGAAGATAAGTTGGCTGAGAAGATTAACGTATGAGTCGGGTTGGCGGGAATTTACCATTAATATGTTCCCTAAGCTGGACAGTATGAAAAACTTTGGTGCTGAATTTGCTAATGTTATTATGCAAGAGGTCAATAACCCATTCTGGAATGATGTGATGAAACACTACAAGAAACTGTGTTCAAAGTGCTGTCCGACCACAGTACATGACTTCATGTCAGAGTGTATTCATTACAATATTAAAATTTTAAGAGATAAAAAAGTTATTTTTGTACAGGAATGGTGTAATTATGGCATTTTCTTCATTAAACACTTGATTAATGAAAATGGGCATTGATGACCTTCCATGAATTTTTAATTAATTATCAAGGTATAAGAACAAACTTTCTCTTGTATGAAGGCATAATAAATGCCATTCGCAACTATTGCCAACAACTTAATATTATCATAACTAACCAATATAAACTCGTAGACCAAAAAGCCTGGTTTTGCATTAAAAGAGGCAACAAATATGTACAAAAAAACTTTAAATGAAAATAATGCCTTTCCCGCTGCTGTTAATAAATGGAATAATCTTTTTGTAAATCTGAATTGGAAACAAATATTCCTTCAAATTTATAAAGTTTCTACTGACGTCCAGCTTAGATGGTTCCAATGTCGACTTCTACATAGATTGCTGCCAACCCAGAAATACTTATTTCAATGCAAAATTGTTGATTCACCATTATGTAACTTTTGTGATCATGAACAACAGACGATTACACACATGCTTTTCGACTGTAATATTGTGCAGCGGTTTTGGAGAAATCTTCAAAACCTGCTAATGGATAAATGTCATCACTGCGCTAATCTGTTTTTTTTGAGAAAGAGTTGGTTCTGTTTGGAGTGAAACATAATGTGGAAACTGACAAAGCTCTTAACTTTATTCTGTTGTTTGCTAAGTTTTATGTTTACAAATGTAAACTACAAAATAACCACCCAGACTTCATGTTTTCCTAACAATCTTAAGCTTCAGATTAAATTGGAAAAATACTTACTTAGCCTTTCTGAACTGTGATTCAGATCAATTTGACAAAACCTGGTTTCCCTATTCCTCTATCATTTCCTAGCTTTATTGTGACTTTGTTAAAAACAACTCTTATATATGTACATATGGTCCCAACTTTTGTTGTAATACCCATCTTACATTTTTTTTTTCCCCCTCTCTCTCAGCCTCTCGCGCCTGCCCCCCCCTTTTTTTTTTTTTTTTTTTTTTCCTCGTTTCTGAGGCTACTCATTTCTGTGTGTGTGTGTGTGTGTGTGTGTGTGTGTGTGTGTGTGTGTGTGTGTGTGTGTGTGTGTGTTTATGCATATATATCCTGCATATAATTCATTCATGTATGTTTGTGTGTGTGTCTGCGACTTTTTTTTTTTTTTTTTTTTGTTTTTTTTTTGTTTTTTTGTTTTGTTTGTTTTGTTTTTTGGGGGGGGGGGGGGGGGGGGGGGGGGGGCATGCATGTTTGTTCTTTTATTGTGTCTGACTTCTGTGTTTTTGTACAATAATTATGATACATATGTCTTTTCTTTTGTGTGCATGCCTGGGGGGGGGGGGGGGGAAAAAAAAAGAAAAAAAAAAGAATTGAAAAACCTCTTTGCAAATACTTTCCTAGCATGATTATATAATTCCAACATATACATGGTGTCAGTTAAGTCAACTCATTCTCCCATTCATTCCTTCAAATACATAGACCATCAAGATAAATGTATGGACAGGGGAATAAAACTTTGTTTAAATCTGACACTTCTGCATTTAACCGATCGATATCTTCGTCCTGACTGAAGAAGGTCATACTGATTTTGCAAGAACGTGGGTCTGGTCACACGCAATCTTCTTCGCTTTACAAACAACACGGCACCTGTACAGCTCACTCAGACTTTTTTGTCTCTCACCAACGATTTTTCCTCCCACGTTCACCACTTTCTCAAGCA
>JADBJO010016225.1:20000-22857 GCA_016801955.1 Conus betulinus | reverse complement strand
TTACCGTTATAGCAATTACTAACGGCTCTAACGGCCTGTAACGGTTTTTCTTCGTCATGGAATATCTCAGAATGTACATGGCCGATCCTGTGAAAATCGGCATGTATGTTCATTATGGGTCATGAATAATGCCCGTTGTCTTAGTTTACCGTTATAGCCGTTACTAACGGCCTGTAACGGATTTTCTTCTTCATGGAATATCTCAGAAAGTACATGGCCGGTCTTTGTGAAAATTAGCAGGTGTGTTCACTATGGGTTAAGGATGATGCCCGGTGTTTTAGTTTGCCGTTATAGCGGTTACTAACGTCTGTAACGGCATGTAACTTTTTTCTTCTTTATGGAATATCTCCAAAAGTACTAGGTAGATCTTTGTGAAAATTAGTAGGTATGATCACACTATGGGTCACGAATGATGTCCAATGTTTTAGTTTACCATTATGGCTGTTACTAACGGCTATAATGGCCCAGAACATTTTTTCTTCTTTATGGAATATCTCAGAAAGCACTTTGTCGATCTTTCTGAAAATTTGTAGGAACGTTCATTATGGGTCACAGATGATACCCGATGTTTTAGTTTACCGTTTTAGCCGTTAGTAACGGCTATAACGGCCCATAACGGGTTTTTCTTCTTTATGGAATATCTCAGAAAGTACTTGGCCGATCTTTGTGAAAAATTTTCAGGTATGTTCATTAGAGGCGACGGATGATGCTCGACGTTTTAGTTTACCGTTATAGCTGTTAGTAACGGCTGTAATGGCCCATTACGTTTTTTTTCTTTTTTATGAAATGTGTCAGAAAGTACTCGGCCGATCTTTGTGAAAATTAGCAGGTATGTTCATTATGGGTCACGGATCATGCCCCGACGTTTTAGTTTACCGTTATGGCCTTTACTAATGGCTATAACAACCCATAACTTTTTTTTTTTAAGAATATCTCAGAAAGTACTTAACCGATCATTCTGAACATTTGTAGGTATTATGGGTCACGGATGATGCCCAATGACTTATTTTACCGTTATAGCCGTTACTAACGGCTATAATGGCCCCTAACGGTTTTCCTTCTTCATGGAATGTCTCAGAAAGTACGTGGCCGATATTTCAGAAAATTTGTAGGTATGTTCATTATGGGTCACGAAGGATGCCCGATGTTCAAGTTTACCGTTATAGCCGTTACTAACGGCCCATAATGGTTTTCTTCTTGATGGAAAATCTCAGAAAGTTCTTGGCGGATCTTTCTGAAAAGTTGTAAGTATGTTCATTTAGGTCACAGATGATGGCCGATGTTTATCAGAATAGTCATTACTAACAGTTAGACCAGCCCAAGACGGTTTTTCCTCTTTATGGAATATGTCACGCGTATTCAGGATATACTGGGAGTACGTTCATATGCTTTGCATCTTGTTGTTGTTCCTTTTCCTTTAGCTCCAATATCTGTGGATGCATCACTGTAATTGCTTACAGATGCCCGTTTTCTGTGTGCGTACATGTGTGCGTGCGTGCATGCGTGCGTGCGTGCATGCGTGCGTGCGTGCGTGCGTGCGTGCGTGTGCGTGTGTGTGTGTGTGTGTGTGTGTGTGTGTGTGTGTGTGTGTGTGTGTGTGTGTGTGTGTTGTTGTTGTTGTTGTTGTTGTCTTCAATTTAACGTCTATCCACATAGTGATATTAGACGGGGGGAGGGGAGGGGGGAGGGAGGGGGATCGGGGGGAAGGAGGAGGGGAGGGGGACCGTATTGTGTGTGTATGTGTTTAGGTCTCTTTGATAAGGGGGAGGAAAAAAAAAAGGTCAGAAAAATGAGCATTAACAACAATTACAATCAACTAGTCTATAACAAATGTCCTATAGGACTATGAAGTAAACATTTCACAATATTAAACAAACTAGTAGCGTTTCTTAAAACTCCTTCAATACAATTTTCAGAAATCACTGGTAAGATAGGTCTTAACCGCTGACATTCATGTGTGTGTGTGTGTGTGTGTGTGTGTGTGTGTGTGTGTGTGTGTGTGTGTGTGTGCGCGCGCACGCACGTGCATGTCTGCGTGCGTGCGTGCGTGCGTGCGTGCGTGCGTGTGTGTGTGTGTGTGTGTGTGTGTGTGTGTGTGTCTATGTGTCTCTGAAGTTGGGTATGTGAGTGTGGGTCTGTGTGCGTGAATGGGTGAGTGAATGAATGAGTGAGTAAGTGCGTATGTACGTGCGCATGTATGCCAGTATGCATGTGCCTGTATGTGTGTGTGTGTGTGTGTGTGTGTGTGTGTGTGTGTGTGTGTGTGTGTGTGTGTGTGTGTGCGTGTGTGTGCGAGTTTGTATGTTGTGTGTGTGTTTGTGTGCGCGCGCGCGCGCGCGCGTGTGTGTGTGTGTGTGTGTGTGTGTGTGTGTGTGTGTTGTCAAGTCAAAATTATCTTTATCGAGGGTTAAGGAATAAGCTCTGTATTTTTTTTTTACATCCTGCCCTTATAAACAAGAAAGAAACAAATACAAAATATAACAACCAGCTCAAAAACATTTTTAAAAGAATACAATTTCTGTCATGAAGATACATAACTCTCATATGAAATATGAAACAATTGTGAAACTATTGTTGGAAACATCAAGTTCAAGCACAGAGAGAGAGAGAGAGAGAGAGAGAGAGAGAGAGAGAGAGAGAGAGAGAGATAGGGGATGGTATTGATGGAAATGACTTTACTGATGCGCTTCCATCAGATGCATTTTAGTGCTTTTTTAAATGTCTGTGTTTTGAGGGAAATGATTGTATGGAGGAAGGCAAATTATTCCATGCGGTCCCTCCAGAATACAGAAACTTGATTTATACAGATTACATTGAGGTCTGGGAAGAGAAGAGACAGTTTATGTGTATGTCTGTA
>JADBJO010016225.1:0-15000 GCA_016801955.1 Conus betulinus | reverse complement strand
TGTGTCCACCATTTTGAAGAATTCTGGTGAACTATTGTCAGTGCCTAAAACATTAAAACATTTTATCAACTTTACCACTGCTATGACTTTTTCATAGTGTAATGAAAGTCCTCTTCATGTGATGAATGCTCTACTGTTCAGGTGTCCTATGCTCTGCTGTTGAGTTCACTACAACATTCAGTCCTTGTTTTTTGATGATTTCGTCTTCCCCTGTTACACACTGTTGCCATCTTTCTCCAGAATGGTGCAGACTTTGCTTTGCTTCTCTTTGGTCATCTCGTGCCTTCTGAAAAGCTTCCTTTGAAACTTTGTTGTTTGGATGTATCATAGTCTAATGCAAGAAGTGGAATAGGTCTGACATCAGTAAGGCAGCAACAACGACATTGTTCTGCAGGCTGGTTGGTGTGTAGTCCTTCTCACTGTCTTTGTACTGTTGTTTTCATTCAGCTTTCCTTGTCACTCGTTATTTGTTTTTAACCAGTCTCCTCATTCACAGTGCTATGCTACACCTTGCCTCATTCTTCTTTTGCAGTTGTAACGACTCTTCAAGATATTGCCTGTTACCCATCCATGGATTTCCATCGACTTATTCCCAGGACCTCTGCTGCTGTTTCAGTCATTACTTGGCAGAAATGGGTTGGGAGGGCCTAGGGATCTTTTTCAAGCAATAGTCATGGGGGGATTTTTCTTTCTGCAGCCGCTCGATTTTTCAGTGAAGTCAGAAACCTTCAGTCTGGCAAGAGTGAATTTGAGAAGGCTATTTTTCACTCCCGTGATTTTCAACCATGACAAGGTCGTAATCTCTACAGATGTCAGATCCTGCTAATGTCCTCATTTTAGCCTTACTAATGCCAGACCTATTCTGGTTCTTCACAGGAATGTAGCCTATCTGGACGTGAGACTGACCTCTGCAGGGATGTCTTGTCCGTCGTTGAGATGCTTTGTGCTAATGAAGAATTTTAGCAAGAATCGAGACGTCGTTTGCAAATCTAGCAGATGTAATCCTTGATCATGATGGTGGTCTCAGGCGATAAGAAATTCCCAAAGTTATCATGGGAATCTCTATACATCATTGGCATCCCATTCACCTTGAACGATCAACATATCTTTCTTCTCACTTAGTTGATGATGACTTTTTGAAGCCCAGACCCTAATCTTAATTCTGAACGTACCTTAACTTTACAAGATTATATCAAAACATTGGTTGGTGATCTGTGCCTTTTTTCCTACTGTTTTGTTGTATGTTTATGTTCAGATGTCTTTTACAAGATGCAGAGGGATGCAAAACCCAACCTATATTTTGTCAGATTTATCTGTTACGTTTAGTGATTACCATGAAACAGACCGATCTGGAAGTCAGATCTCTCTTGTTGCTAGATGCATGATGGTGTTTATAGATTAATAATTATTTTGTCTTTCTTTCAGTAGGTATTCTGAGTTCTCCATGTTTCTTGTGTGTGCTCTGTGCTGTCATGTCTGCTGGGTGATTCAGTGTCGGAAGCAGCATTCCTTTGGAGTTATGTTTTCTTGTGGGAGCAAGAGTTACCCTACCTGTTTATTGTTTATTATTCGCTGTCTCTTTCCGTATTTCATTTCCGTTTCAATTAAATCTACTTGTAGTTTTCCCTGTCCGTCCTTGTACTTGTCTGACTGTATTCATGTTTTGAAAAAAAGGCTGTACCAGCCTCAAACGTAACTTAATTTATCTTTCTTTATTTCTCCAGTTCTTCTTGCTGGGTAGATGTGTTTGGTACAGGATATATGGGCAAGCTTGGAACATCCTTTTTTTTTTTTTTTTTTTTTTTTTTTAGCGATGTTTCCTTGTTTGTCGTGTGTGTTCTCTGATGTCATGTCTGCTGGCCGATTTGGTGTCATAAGCAGCATTCCTTTGGAGTTATTTTTTCTTTTGGGAGCAAGAGTTACCCGACTTGTTTACTCTTTATTGTTTGCTGCTGTTCCCTGCCTTGTTTGATATTTACTATCGTTTAAATAAAATCGAGGTTATTTGTATTTGTTTTTCTTCAACTTTGTACTTGTCTGACTGTATTCAAATTTATATTTAAAAAAAGGCTAAAGCCACTCTTGAATATAAGCTAATTGATATTTGCTCATTTCTAGTGTTCTTGTTGCTATGTAGATGTGCTTGGTACAGGGTATAAAGGTAAGCTTGGACCATCTTTTCTCACGGATGTTTCCTTGATTGTTATATGTGCTCTGTGATGTCATATAGTCATATCTCTAGGTGATTCGGTGTCGTAAGCAGCATTCCTTTGGAGTTATGCTTCCCTTGTGGGAGCAAGAGTTACCCTCCTTGTGTATTGTTCATTGTTGACTGTTCTGTGCCTTATTTCATATTTACTGTCGTTTCAATTAAAATCATTTTTTTTTCTTTCTGTTCGTCCTTGTACTGTCTGACTATTTACAATTAAAAAAAGCAGTGTTTTGCCAGTCTTAAATGCAAGTTAATTTATATTTGTTCATTTTTTTCACTTATCGTTGCTTGTAGATGGCTTTGTAACAGGGTATATGGTCAAGCTTGGAACATCCTCTGGACTGTGTTCCTTGTTTGTTGTGTGTGTTCTGTGCTGTCATGTGTGTTAGGCAATTCGGTGTCGTAATCAGCATTCCTTTAGAGTTGTGTTTTCTTGTGGGAGCAAGAGCTACCCTACGTGTTTATTATTTATTGTTTACTGATCCCCACCTCAGGTTATATTTACTGTCGTTTCAATTAAATCGAGGTTATTTATATTTTTTTCTGTTCGTCCTTTTACTTGTTTCACTATATTCAAGATTATTTTTTTAAAAAAAAGGCTGTTCAACTCTTGATTATAAATTAAGCTATATCTTTCTTTCCATTTCTCCCGTTCTTGTTGCTGTGTAGATGTGTTTGGTACAGGGTATACGGGCAAGTTTGGAACATCATTTTTGCGATGTTTCCTTGTTTCGTATGTGTGTTCTTGCTCCCATGTCTGCTAGGCGATTCCGTGTCGTAATCAGCATTCCTTTGGAGTTAACGTTTTCCCGTGGAAGCAAGACTACCCTACCTGTTTATTGTTAAGTGTTCGCTGCCTGATTTCATAACTACTTTCGTTTCAATTAAATAGAGGTTATGTGTATCTGTTTCTGTTGGTTCTTGTACTTGTCTAACTGTATTCAAGTTTTAAATAGGCTGTACCAGTCTTGAATGTAAGTTAATTCACATGTTTAGTTAATCAGTACTTCCTGCTGTATAGATGTGTTTGGTACAATGCATATGGGCAAGCTTGGAACATCCTTTTTGAGGGATGTTTCCTTGTTTCTTTTGTGTGCTCTGTGCTGTTATGTCTGCTTGGCGACTCGGTGTCGTAATAGCATTCCTTTGGAGTTACGTTTTCTTGTGGGAGCAAGACTTACCATACTTGGTTATTGTTTATTGTTTGCTGTTCTCTTCTTATTCTATACTTACTTTCGTTTTAATTTAATCGGGGTTATTTTTATTTATTTATTTTTTTTTTTTGGTGTTCGTCCTTGTATGTGTCTGACTGTAATCAAGTTTGATAGAAACAAACTGTGCCAGACCTGAATATAAGCTAATTTGTTCATTTGTACAATTCTTGTTGCTGTGTAGATGTGTTCGGCACAGGGCATATGGAACATCTTTTTTTAAGGATGTTTCCTTGTTTGTCGTGCGTGCTCTGTGCTGTCATGTCTGCGAGGTGATTCGATGTCGAAAGCAGCATTCTGTTGAAGTTATGATTTCCTGTAGTGGCAAGAGTTACCCTACTTGTGTCTTGCTTACTGTTCCCTGTCTCATTTAATATATATTTTCGTTTCAATTAAATTGATGTTACCTATTTGTATTTTTTTGTTTATGTTCGTCTTTCTACTTGTCTGACTATGTTCAAGTTTTTTTTAAAGGCTGTGCCAGTTTTGAATATAAGAAAATATATATTTGTTCATTTTTTCCAGTTCTTGTTGATGTGTAGATCTGTTTGGTACAGGGCATATGGGAAAGCTTGGAACATCCTTTTTGGGTATGTTGTTTCTTGTTTGTTGTGTGTCCTCTATGCTGTCATGTCTGTTAGGCGATTCGGTGTCGGAAGCAGCATTCCTTTTGAGTCATGTTTTCTGTTGTTGGAGAAAGAGTTACCCTACTTGTTTCTTGTTTATTGTTTACTGTTCCCTCCCTTATTTCATATTACTTTCGTTTCACTTAAATCGAGGTTATTTTTTTTTTTTTTTTTTTTTTTTTTCGTCCTTTTACTTCTCTGAATATATTCTAGTTGTCAAAAAGGCTGTTTCAGTCTTGAATATCAGTGAATTTGTATTTTTTGTTTCATTTTTCCAGTTCTTGTTGCTGTGTTAATGTGTTTGGTACAGGGTATATGGACAAGCTTTGAACATCCTTTTTGGCGATGTTTCCTTGTTTTTTTGTGTGTGTGTGTGTGTGTGTGTGTGTGCTCTATGCTTCCATTTCGGCAGGCGATTCACTGTAGTAAGCAGCATTTCTTTCGAGTTTTCTTGTGGGAGCAAGATTTACCCTGCCTGTTTAGTGTTCGCTGCCACATTTCATATTTACTTTCGTTTAATTTAAATCAAGGATATTTGTATTTGTTTGTCCTTGTACTTATCTGACTATATTCAAGTTGAAAGAAAAAGGCTGTGCCAGTCTTAGATATACGTTGATTTATATTTGTTCATTTCTCCAGTTCCTGTAGATGTGTTTGGCAGCTTGGAACATCCCTTTCTTTTTTTTTTTTTTTTTTTTTTTTTTTTTTTTAGAGAGAGAGATGTTTGCTTACTTGTTTTATGTATAGTATCCTGTCATGTCTGCTAGGCGATTCAGTGTCGTAAGCAGCATTCGTATGTAGTTTTTTTTTCTTGTAGGAGCAGGAATTTACCTGCCAGTTCATAGTTTATTGCCTACTGGTCCCTTTCTCATTCATATATTTACTTTTGTTTCAATTAAATCGAGGTCATTTGTATTGTTTCTGTTCGTCCTTGTACGTGTCTGACCATGTTCACGTGTTGAAAAAAGGCTTACCAGTTTTGAATATAAGTGAATTTATATTTGTTCGTTTCTACAGTTCTCGTTACTGTGTACATGGGTTTGGTGTAACAGGGTATATAGGTAAGCTTGGAACATCCTTTTTGGCGATGTTTCCTGTGCGTGTTGTGTGTGCTCTGTGCTGCTATGCCTGCTAGGCAATTCGGTGTCGTAAGCAGCATTCCGTTAGAGTTATCTTTTCTTGTGGTAGCAAGAGTTACCATACTTTTTTTTTTGTTTGTTTATTGTTTACTGTTCTATTTCCTTGCATCATCTCGCACTTACTTTCGTTTCAACGAAATCGATGTTTTTGATTTCTTTCTGTTCATGTGTGTGTGTGTGTGGCTTGGTGTTGTTGTTATTGCAGCTTGCTTTATACCTAACTACTAGTTAGACTGTTTTGTTTTTTTTTCTTTTGTTTGTTTGTTCAGCTTTTTGGGTGTTTTTTCTTTTTGCATGTTGAACAACAATAAAAGCAAATAAGATTGTGAAAAAAAAATCCAAGGTCTGCCCTACTTTCTATTTGTTTGCTGCTTTATGTACAAACATATAAATCTCTGCCCTACTTTCTAATTGTCTGCTACTTTATGTACAAACATATCAATCTTTGCCATACTTTCCATTTGTTTGCTACTTTATGTACAAAATATCATCTTTGCAATACTTTCCATTTGTTTGCTACTTTATGTACAAACATTTCAATCTGTGCCACACTTTATATTTATACGCTATTTTATATAATAGCATACCAATTTCTGGCGTACTACTTGTTAGATACATTCTGATCACTTCCATACTTTCTATTTGTTTGCTACTTTATGTACAAACATTTTAATCTGTGCCATACTTTATATTTGCAAACTATTTTATATAATAGCATACCAATTTCTGGCGTACTACTTGTTGGATTTATTATGTAGAAACATTCTGATCACTTCCATACTTTCTATTTGTTTGCTACTTTATGTACAAACATGCCAGTGTCTTCCGTGCTTTCTAATTGTTTGCTACTTTATGCACAAATATGTCAATCTGTGCCATACTTTCTCTTTGTTTGCTTCTTCATATACAAACATTCATTTCTCTGCCATAGCTTTTTCTTTGTTTGCTACTTTGTGTAAAACTTTCCTATCTCTGCTATACTTTCTGTTTCTTTGCTGCTTTATGTACAGACATTGCAATCTCTGCCCTACTTTCTGTTTGTTTGTTTATTTATGTACACAGATTTCAATCTATGCTATACTCTCTTTTTGTCTGCTACCTTATGTATAAACATTCCCGTCTCTTCCCTATTTCTCTTTGTTCGCTACTTTATGTACAGACATTGCAATCTCTGCCCTGCTTTCTGTTTGTTTGATACTTTGTGTACAAAACATTCCAGCCTGTGCCGCACGAAACACCTAACACCTGTAAGCCTCATGCGCATTTCATGTGTATTTTTGCATGCATGCCATATATCACAGAAGGGAAAGGAAGGCTTGCTCTTTAATATGATAATTTGATGAAATCTAATTGTGTTTTGCATTTGATTGCAGTCATTGGGTTATGATATCTGGTGGCGAGTTCTCATATTAGATATGACAACAGAATTTCTGAACAAACATATGTACTGATCAGTGTGTGTTGGTTCCGTACAAAGTTGGGACACCTTTACGGAATTGAAAGGTTGAAGTTTCATTGATATTCCGACACACAATTTTGTGGACAAAAAATCACAGATTTCATGGGCATTCAAAGTACCAGAAATTCTTAACATAGCATGGATAACTCTCTCTCCAGTGTGTGTGTGTGTGTGTGTGTGTGTGTGTGTATATGTGCGTGAATGTGTGTGTGTGCTTGCATGTGTGTGTGTGAATGTGTGTGTGCACATGCGTATGTGTAAGTGTGAATGTGTGTGTGCACAGTGTAAGCGCGCTTAAATGAGTGTGTGTGTGTGTGTAAGCGCGTGTGTGTGTGTGTGTGTGTGTGTGTGTGTGTGTGTGTGTGTGTGTGTGTGTGTGTGTGTGTGTGTGTGTGTGTGTGTGTGTGTGTGTGAGACAATGACAAAGCTTTGTTGACAATAGTTAAACAACCCTTATGCAAAGGGAGGCATGCGTAATTTCCACTTAGTGTTGCCAAACTCTGCCAACAATAGAAATGCAAGTCAAAAGCGTACACTCAGAAAGCAGTTGAACAATACTAATAACTAGAAAAGGAAGAAAAAAAAGACCATTCATCAAAAAAATATTAGCATCATTTTTTTTTTTTTTTTTTTTTTTTGATAAATTTATTTAAAAATTGGAGCTTACAGGTGCGCAGAAAGAGGGGCAGTGAGCAAAATCCATACATCAGCAGCATTTCTGTAAGTATAGCTCATAAACATTTGTTAAACAAAACAAAACAGAAAGATAAAAAAAAACAAGAAACAAAAATCTGAAATAAGCATCAAAGGAAAAAAAACAACATATTAAGTAAAATACAGCTTTGAACTAAGTTGATTTTTTTCCTGACATGTGTACAAGGATGCCTATTTTTCTTCGTTTTCTTTTTCCTCTCTTTTGAACTGTTATACTATTTAACTTTGGAGGGGTGACAGAAAAACAAAAACAAAAAAAAAAAAAACAAAACAAGAACGACAACAAAAACCATGACAACTTACTTTCTTCTCCTTAGTCTTTTCCATCAATATCTATCTTCACTGTGAGGCATTATTCAGTCAACGGAATTTAAGATCACAAGGCCATAATCTGTAAGTTTGGGAGAAACAAAAAAACTGTAAACTATAGTCCGTTTGTGGATGGACAATTGATCTGTATGGATACCAATTATGATTCAATGCTGCTAAGTTATAGTTAATTTCAGCGACATGTTCCTCAATCTTGTATCTAATACCAAGTTGTCGTAGGAGAGAAAATAAATCAGAACATGTTTTTTCTATTTTACATCGATATGCATATACATCTTTGCAAACACTATTATGGACTCTAAGACAGAATCTATTTTGAAGTTTTCATCCAAACCAAAAATTGCCAGCATACATAAAATCCCTATATTATGGGTGTGTTCACATTTTTCTTGCAATAAACGTTCAACAGATTTCCAGAAAACCTGTATATATTTGCAGCCCCATAAAAAAAATGTTGAATGGCATCTCGTTCTTCATTACAAAATGAACAGTGAACTGTATCACTTACACCCATTGCATTCAAAACAATATTAGTCGCAATAATTCGATGGGTAATTCTGTTTATAGCCACTTAAGTTTCACATCTCTGATTTAAAAAAAAAAAACAAACAAAAACAAAACAAAAAAAAAAAAAACAACAAACAACTTTCTTCAGGAAATGTTAGAATTCATTTTCGCTGACCACTCTGAACAGCACTTAGGTTTATTATTGTCAAGTGTGTAGTACTCACAATATCCTTTTGCACCTTTATTTGTATTAGTTATGATTTTATAATGCGTTAGGCTTACCTTGAGTGAAATAGGTATCAACATTTATCTGAATTCCACATTTTTTAATGATGTTTTTATATGAAGAAATCCAGCCATTGTACGTAATAAAATTTACTGGTAAATGTGTTATGGCTATAAATTCTTCATGCTTGAAAAATCATTATCTTTCAGAAGATGCCTGATGGAGTATATCCCTTTCTCTATTATCCTATTTTGCCTAATAAGAGCATTTCCTACTGTTACATTTTCATATAAAAGATCAGTTCATCGAGTAGCTTACAAAGATGTTTTGGCATAATACTGAGGCAAAAAAGTTTTATATGCTCGAAAAGTATGATTTAAAGCGTATCTGATCCATAACATTCCAAGTTTCTAAGAAAGGATACATTTCAAGTGCAATATTTATCCATTTATGATTCATCGTTTTATATTTTCTGAGCCATGAAAGTTTAAGGGCATATATATACTTTCTAATAGCAGGTATGTTCAGACAACCTTGTTGCACTCTTTTTCTTATCATTTTTCTACTAATGTTGTCACATTGTCCATTCCAAACAAACTGAAGCATATTTTGGGGAGTTTTTGTATGAAGTTGTCAGGTGGATCTGGCAACAAGCTCCAGAGATGTATAAGTTTCGATAGAATTAGAGATTTTAAGAAGCTACTCTCCCCAACTGGAGTAATGATTCGTTGTGTAGAGATATTGAATAACACTTTCACTTCTGCAAATTTTTCATCATGGTTTATGGTTTCACAATTGTTTAAACCCTGAGTAAACCAATTCCCAAGATTTTGAACTTAGGGGGATTCCATATCATTTTCATACGGGGGCAGTATATCCTTTTTTATCTTGTCTTATTTCCAAGCCAAATTGCCGGTGTTTTGTCCTAGTTCATAAACAAACCAGACACCTTGCTGAATCTGTCAAGGATGAATATGGAACAATTAAAAACGATTCTTCGTCACCCAATCAATAAAAATTGTGTATCATCGGCAAAATTTGAATCTGTCGTTCAATACTATTTAATCTGTGATTCCTTTCATAGATTCATTCCTTTTATCTTCTCTGATCATGATAGCTAAAATTTCTGCACAAAGCATGAACATGAACAAATATGGAGAAATAGGGTCTCCCTGCCTGTAGCCTCTTTCAATTTTGAACCATTGAGCAATCTGACCATTTACAATTACAGTTGATTTGATGTCTGTGTAAACAGTTTTAACCCAGCGGAAAACACCATCTCTAAATCCATATACATGAAACTCCAATCCAAGAAATTGAAGGCTTTTTCAAAATCAATACTGAGTAGTATGCTAGGAAGATTTTTATTTTTAGATAGTTTACCATACATAAATCTAAAATTGTCTCCTATGTATGTGTTAGTTATAATTCCAGTCTGATGTTCGTTTATAAGTGTTGGTAAAACGTTCTCTAATTCTGTTGGAAATACATAAAGATCCTATTTGTATATATCACATTGAGAAGAGATATCGGTCGCCAGTTTTTAATAAATTCCTTAGGTTTGTCGCCTTTGGGGATACAAAACAATTAGGCGTTCTTTCTGTGTTGATGAGAGTTCCCCATGTTTAAATGCTTCGTTAAGTGACCTGACAACAAATGGACCTAGCTCTTTCCATAAGAATTTAAAGAATTCTACATTGAATCCATCAGTGCCTGGACTTTTGCCATTTTTTCATATACTTTAAAGCTTGACTTGCTTCTTCAATAGTTATTACACCATCTAACATCGCTTTTTGTTCTTATGATAGTTTTGGAATTTTATTGGCTAAACTTTCTACTGCACAGTTTTCTACGTTCCTTCTCTTACACAGGTTTTCATAAAATGTCTTCACTTCATTTAACATTTTGTTTGGATCATCATATTATCTCATTATCCTCATTAACGCGTTTCGTCATTGTTTGCTAATGTAATTTCTTTTCTCAAGCCTACAGAAACATTTTGAAATTGTTTCATCATCAGGAACTGGCTTTTGACTATAATTGTACACGTTCCAGCTTTGTGTCTCTAACTGCTCTGAGCTCTTGATTTATATCGAGTAACATTTTCATTTCATGTTGTTTTATGATCCGTCTTTTCCAGGTTTGAATTCTTTCATTTGTTTATTTTCAGGTTCTGTATTTTCCCTCTTTTTCATTGAGGCATATCAAATAGTTTTGCCTTTTTCATAAGTAAGACATAAAAAAAAAAAGTGTGTTTGGGATTTTTAGTTGAACTTTAGCTGTATCTATTTCATTTATTGTTTCACAACTGAAGACATCTGCTGTAGTACTCTATTGTCATATTCATGATTTCCTTATTAATTTCATCCACATATTCTTTGTCCTTCAGCAAGGAAGAGTTGTATTTCCAAAAAAGTATGATTCTTTTCATTTTTTACTGAAAATTTCAGATGCAGTGTAACTATTGAGTGGTCAGAACAGTATTCTGGGACAATATCAGCACTATCAAAATGCCAGTATAAATAATCTGATAGTAAGAAAAAGTCCAGTCTGCTTTGCTTCAGTGGGGTTGGCTTTCACCAAGTGTAATGCCAACATTCTGGGTTGCTTTCTCACCAGAATCTGTCAATCCTAGTTCTTCTGTCATATTTTCTAGCATTTTTTCTGGCTCGTGGATTGTTATCAAGTATATAGTTATCACAATCTATAGCTAGGTTTAATGCAATATTCCAATCATGAACTGCAATTATATTATTATTCTTGTCACTTTTTATGATTTCTTGAGTGTATTATAAAATGTTGGTTCATCCTTGTTAGACCCGTAAACATTCACCGAAATGAAATCTTTCTCAAAAGCAGTAAATAGTACCAGTATGAAATTTCCATTTTTATCAGGATGAACTTTAGTTACCTCAAATTCAAAGTCATTTGAAAAGAGAACAGCAACTCCTCTTGAATCTGATTTATAAGAAGCAAACACACATTGATACCCCATCCTGAGTTTTGACATATTTTTCTAATTTGTTACTAAAAAAAAAGTGTCTTGCAAACAATATATGGAATTTTTTCTGTAGAAAACCGAACATTGAAACAATTTGCGGGCTCATGCCTCCACAACAAGGGACACTTATGACCGATTCTTTCGACCTTTGCAGTGGGGAATATCACAACCGAACAAGATGGACGACCCTTTTACACATTCATTATAATTACCGTTCACTCCTCGTTATAGAACGGACAAGACCGAGCACACTAGAACAAACACAAAAGATGAAACAAGAAAAACGTAGCAAGAAAAAAAACATGAAACTGGCCGTACAAAAGACTCAGATTATCTCTTGCCGATCTACGGCCCGATTTCTTGGAGCTGGACGAACGACGCGAGGGAAAACAGGAGCATGCTCCTTTCAAGGCAAAGAGGATCTCCACACGGAGGGAACGGAAGACAAAGAAAGAAGCAGGGGGATTGAACGCAGTGAAACGCCCACGTTTTAATATCACTGCACAATCTGTCTTCACTAGAGTTGCTATAATAGAATAAAAACAGGCAAGGAGTTGAACTGGTGGCCATCTGTTATCCATGCTTCTTCTATTTAGCAATGGTAATAAGTTTGGTGGTGTGTGTGCACGCTTTAGGCTATCGTTTGCCGCACACGTTGTGCGCGATGTGTCCCGAGGGTGATGCAGCTGGCGGTTGCTTTTTTTGTGGTTTTAGCACGTGCGTACATGCATGGTTACCGTTTGCATACATGTATTATGTGCGTATGGCATGCGTCGCGTAGTGGTGGGGCTTTGATGGTATGTGGGCGTGTTATAGCGGAGCTTGTGTGCGTGTGTGTCGCTGTCCTTTTTTTTTTTGTGTGTGTGTGTGTGTGGGTTGTGTGTTTCTCTGTCCGTGCCGTGCGACATTTTATTGAGTCCGCTGAGGTCGTTATACTATTTTCGTTGTCGCTTCATCTCCTGTTACTGGTGATCCCTCCCTGTTGTGGCCCGTAAAGCAAGAAATTAATGGGTCAAACGTAGGGAATTTGGAGGTTATTTTTCGTGACAAACGTGGAACTAGATGTGGTATTTGATCGGCTGACCACAACTTATAGTTTGCGCGATCCTTTGCACGCCAGGAACATTGAGTATGTCTATTTCGTGCTGACTTACGGTCCATGTCCTCGTGGGAAAGGTCGGCGATCCATTGGTATGATGTGCAGCTACATATGGCTTGGTTATACAATAAACAAAAAACATAGGGTGGTTCGGGGGTGTGTGGTTTTTTGGTGGATGTAGTCGGATTATGTGCAAGGGAAGGAGGCCCTTTTTTCGAGGTATCGTTGTTTTCCATATAAAGAGAATTATTGCTGTATACTTCAATTATTTCAGATCCCAACCAAGTCTCTATGATCTTAAGCTGCACAATGTAATACCTGGTGAATTAAGTTTTATTTTATTTTATATGTGATTCTACCAGCTGTATTATTTACGAATAACCTTATTAGCTCTTTAAAATATTCAATAATATGTTTTCATTTTTTGATGAGAAAAACCATTCATATAACAAGATTTACTACAAAAGAAATGTTTTCATCATAATATAAACTGTGTAAAAGACAGTAAATAAATACCAACTTACATCGGTTTGGATTTTCCCCAGGCCGCTATGTCCGCACGCACTTTTTTCCCTCCCTGTTTCTTTCGCGTATTTACAGAGTGTGTGTGCGTCTGTTCATCGTGTTCCCATGTTTGGCGCGGTACTATTGTACCCAGGGAGCATTCTCTGGTTCCTTTTTTTTCTCTTCCCAGCCGTCATTGGGTTACATATGCGTCGTTATTTATATAGCATCGGCCCCACATGTATCCGTGTTCGTGCTGCCATGCAATGTGCTTATTATGTGTGTCTGTACCTGCATTCACAGAGGGCATGTATATGCTGCAGCTAGGCATACTGGTGGCACCTCCCAAACAAGTCTGAAGCCCGGTCGCTACAATTATGTATACTTTTTGAAAGATGCATTCACTGTGTTCGCAGCATGGACAGTGGTTAAGGTTAATAGTTGTAAATGAAATGAAAATCACCAAATACAAATACACATACAATCATCACTCCCTACCCTTTTATTATTTTTACTGCACTCGTGACTGTTGCTACTTCATTTGTAAGAGTGCCCGGCCTGTCTCGCCTTTTGTGACATTTTTGTCTTCAGTTCCTTTTCTTGGTTTGCATGTTGGTATGCCTGTGGCGCGCACATATATGGCCTAGATGCTAGAAGGTGAAGCCCCCACAATATTGGGTCATATATTGATAGCCACAATATCTACGTTTAACATTTTTTACCGGCTGGCATTTATAGGTGCATGACAATCAATATCTATAATTTCATTAACACCCTTTCCGTTTACATTTGCATTAGAATCATATACTCTTTTGAATTGTAAATATTTTTAATTATACTATGTATATTTATCCCCTTACAAAATGACACATCATTGTGTACATTAACCATTCTATTATGCCATGTCTTATGAAACTGTTTTCTCCATTTTTTCTGTGATATGTTATTTTGCACATAAATTCACCATTAGTTGATGTCAAAACCCAAGCTGGGTACTCTCGTATTGAGTTTTGTTCATACCAAATAACAGTCTGTCGTTGCTCGATTTAGGTGCATTACATTTGATTTAAGAGGTGTGGAGTTGCTAGCACAAAGAGGTCTGACATTATTGTTTAACTTAGTATGTATGGTGGATTTTTTTTGGCGGATTCTTATATGATAATAGTGAATCAGAGATCAATTAAAAGGGTAATGAAAAATTTGTCTTCTCGTTTTAAATCTTATATATGGCTCTTTATATTACAGATCTATTTGTGCTGTGTGTGTCAGTTGTGTGGGTTGTTGTGCTTCCTTCCCCTTTCCTTGGCTTTTGGTGTGTGGGTGTTGTGCCAAGTGTGTGCGGTGCGTCAGTGTGCGTGCACCCCATGCGCGCACAGGTACATAAATATGTAGGACGTGTCAGTGGCTCAAAATTCATGCAGGACCTCTCTTGGTCTCAAAATCGAAAGCTACCGCCACACAACGTCAGCAAATGAGGGTTACCAATGCATACATTTTCAAAGGATAAAATACCAGCTAGCTTTATAGTTTGACTGAAAAAAGGTCTTAGAGGCAAGAACACCGATTTCTAATTGTATTTATATACTCTGGGCATCTAAAAAAAACAAAGTGTCTTTCATCTTCATTTTTTTTTTTGTAAACAGGCACATCAAATCACTTTTCCTGCGCGCATGAACCATCTTTCGTCTTTGCTTTAAACCCCAGGCTTCTCGATCTGAACCTGAGGTGAACCATATCCGTAAAAACGCTTACAAGAAATGATTGTGAGATAGTTCTCAGCTTGAAAAAGATCTTGAAATGAATGATAAAAACTCATACTTGTCACATCCCTCCAAGTTACTATGCCACAATGATGGAAAAACTGTCTACTTGTTCACCTTCTTAAAGTTACTATGCCAAGAATGAAAGAAAACTCATACTTGTCACCTTCTTCCCAAGTTACTATCCAATTGTCCATATGGCAAGCAATCAG
>JADBJO010016224.1:26895-41159 GCA_016801955.1 Conus betulinus | reverse complement strand
GGAACAACATGAGGGGGAACACAGCACACAGTGTGAAGGGAACAACATGAGGGGAACACAGCACACAGTGTGAAAGGGAACAACATGAGGGGAACACAGCACACAGTGTGAAAGGAACAACATGAGGGAAACATGACACAGTGTGAAGGGAACAACATGAGGGGAAACAGCAGCACACAGTGTGAAAGGAACAACATGAGGGGAACACAGCACACAGTGTGAAGGGAACAACATGAGGGGAACACAGCACACAGTGAAGAAACAAACATGAGGGGGAACACACAGTGTGAAGGGAAACAACATGAGGGGAACACAGCACACAGTGTGAACAAAACAACATGAGGGGAACACACAGCACACAGTGTGAAAGGAAACATGAGGGGAACACAGCACACAGTGTGAAGGGAACACATGAGTGGAACACAGCACACAGTGTGAAACAAACAACATGAGGGGAACACAGCACACAGTGTGAAACAAACAACATGAGGGGAACACAGCACACAGTGTGAAAGGAACACAACATGAGGGGAACACAGCACACAGTGTGAAGGGAACAACATGAGGGGAACACAGCACACAGTGTGAAAACAACAACATGAGGGGAACACAGCACACAGTGTGAAAGGAACAACATGAGGGGAAACACAGCACACAGTGTGAAGGAAACAACATGAGGGGAACACAGCACACAGTGTGAAACAAACAACATGAGGGGAACACACAGCACACAGTGTGAAAAAACATGAGGGGAACACACAGTGTGAGGGGAACACATGATGGGGACACAGCACACAGTGTGAAACAAACAACATGAGGGGAACACAGCACACAGTGTGAAGGGAACAACATGAGGGGAACACAGCACACAGTGTGAAACAAACAACATGAGGGGAACACAGCACACAGTGTGAAACACAAACAACATGAGGGGGAACACAGCACACAGTGTGAAACAAACAACATGAGGGGAACACAGCACACAGTGTGAAACAAACAACATGAGGGGAACACAGCACACACAGTGTGAAACAAACAACATGAGGGGAACACAGCACACAGTGTGAAACAAACAACATGAGGGGAACACAGCACACAGTGTGAAACAAACAACATGAGGGGAACACAGCACACAGTGTGAAACAAACAACATGAGGGGAACACAGCACACAGTGTGAAACAAACAACATGAGGGGAACACAGCACACAGTGTGAAAGGAACAACATGAGGGGAACACAGCACACAGTGTGAAGGGAACAACATGAGGGGAACACAGCACACAGTGTGAAACAAACAACATGAGGGGAACACAGCACACAGTGTGAAACAAACACATGAGGGGAACACAGCACACAGTGTGAAGGGAACAACATGAGGGGAACACAGCACACAGTGTGAAAGGAACAACATGAGGGGAACACAGCAGTGTGAAACAAACAACATGAGGGGAACACACACACAGTGTGAAACAAACAACATGAGGGGAACACAGCACACAGTGTGAAGGGAACAACATGAGGGGAACACAGCACACAGTGTGAAGGAACAACATGAGGGAACACAGCACACAGTGTGAAACAAACAACATGAGGGGAACACACAGCACACAGTGTGAAACAAACAACATGAGGGAACACAGCACACAGTGTGAAAGGAACAACATGAGGGGAAACACAGCACACAGTGTGAAAGGAACAACATGAGGGGAACACAGCACACAGTGTGAAAGGAACAACATGAGGGGAACACACAGCACACAGTGTGAAAACAAACAACATGAGGGGAACACAGCACACAGTGTGAAAGGAACAACATGAGGGGAACACAGCACACAGTGTGAAAGGAACAACATGAGGGGAACACAGCACACAGTGTGAAGGGAACAACATGAGGGGAACACAGCACACAGTGTGAAAAACAAACAACATGAGGGAACACACAGCACACAGTGTGAAACAACAACATGAGGGGAACACAGCACACAGTGTGAAACAACAAACATGAGGGGAACACAGCACACAGTGTGAAAGGAACAACATGAGGGGAACACAGCACACAGTGTGAAAGGAACAACATGAGGGGAACACAGCACACAGTGTGAAACAAACAACATGAGGGGAACACAGCACACAGTGTGAAACAAACAACATGAGGGGAACACAGCACACAGTGTGAAAGGAACAACATGAGGGGAACACAGCACACAGTGTGAAACAAACAACATGAGGGGAACACAGCACACAGTGTGAAACAAACAACATGAGGGGAACACAGCACACAGTGTGAAAGGAACAACATGAGGGGAACACAGCACACAGTGTGAAGGAACAACATGAGGGGGACACACACACACAGTGTGAAACAAACAACATGAGGGGAACACAGCACACAGTGTGAAACAAACAACATGAGGGGAACACAGCACACAGTGTGAAACAAACACAACATGAGGGAACACAGCACACAGTGTGAAACAAACAACATGAGGGGAACACAGCACACAGTGTGAAACACAACAACATGAGGGGAACACAGCACACAGTGTGAAACAACACAGTGTGAAACATGAGGGGAACACAACACAGTGAGGAGGGGAACACAGCACACAGTGTGAAACAAACAACATGAGGGGAACACAGCACACAGTGTGAAAAAACACATGAGGGGAACACAGCACACAGTGTGAAACAAAACAACATGAGGGGAACACAGCACACAGTGTGAAAGGAACAACATGAGGGGAACACAGCACACACAGTGAAAGGGGGAACAACATGAGGGGAACACAGCACACAGTGTGAAACAAACAACATGAGGGGAACACAGCACACAGTGTGAAGGGAACAACATGAGGGGAACACAGCACACAGTGTGAAACAAACAACATGAGGGGAACACAGCACACAGTGTGAAAGGAACAACATGAGGGGAACACAGCACACAGTGTGAAACAAACAACATGAGGGGAACACAGCACACAGTGTGAAAGGAACAACATGAGGGGAACACAGCACACAGTGTGAAAGGAACAACATGAGGGAACACAGCACACAGTGTGAAACAAACAACATGAGGGGAACACAGCACACAGTGTGAAACAAACAACATGAGGGGAACACAGCACACAGTGTGAAACAAACAACATGAGGGGAAACACAGCACACAGTGTGAAGGGAACAACATGATGGGAACACAGCACACAGTGTGAAACAAACAACATGAGGGGAACACAGCACACAGTGTGAAAGGAACAACATGAGGGGAACACAGCACACAGTGTGAAACAAACAACATGAGGGGAACACAGCACACAGTGTGAAAGGAACAACATGAGGGGAACACAGCACACAGTGTGAAAAACAAACAACATGAGGGGAACACAGCACAAACAGTGTGAAACAACACAACATGAGGGGAACACAGCACACAGTGTGAAACAAACAACATGAGGGGAACACAGCACACAGTGTGAAAGGACACAACATGAGGGGAACACAGCACACAGTGTGAAAGGAACAACATGAGGGAACACAGCACACAGGTGAAAACAAACAACATGAGGGGAACACAGCACACAGTGTGAAAGGGAACAACATGAGGGGAACACAGCACACAGTGTGAAACAAACAACATGAGGGGAACACAGCACACAGTGTGAAACAAACAACATGAGGGGAACACAGCACACAGTGTGAAACAAACAACATGAGGGGAACACAGCACACAGTGTGAAAGGAAAAACAACATGAGGGAACACAACACAGCACACAGTGTGAACACAGAACAGTGTGAAGGGAACAACATGAGGGGAACACAGCACACAGTGTGAAAGGAACACAACATGAGGGGAACACAGCACACAGTGTGAAAGGAAACAACATGAGGGGAACACAGCACACAGTGTGAAGGGAAACAACAGAGGGGAACACAGCACACAGTGTGTGAAAAAACAACATGAGGGAAAGAACACAGAGGGGAACACAGCACACAGTGTGAAACAAACAACATGAGGGGAACACAGCACACAGTGTGAAACAAACAACATGAGGGGAACACAGCACACAGTGTGAAAAGGGAACAACATGAGGGGAACACAGCACACAGTGTGAAAGGAAACAACATGAGGGAACACAGCACACAGTGTGAAGGGGAGGGGAACACAGCACACAGTGTGAAACAAACAACATGAGGGGAACACAGCACACAGTGTGAAAGAAACAACATGAGGGGAACACAGCACACAGTGTGAAAGAAACAACATGAGGGGAACACAGCACACAGTGTGAAAGGAACAACATGAGGGGAAACAGCACACAGTGTGAAAGGAACAAACATGAGGGGAACACAGCACACAGTGTGAAAGGAACAACATGAGGGGAACACAGCACACAGTGTGAAAGGAACAACATGAGGGGAACACAGCACACAGTGTGAAACAAACAACATGAGGGGGAACACAGCACACAGTGTGAAACAAACAACATGAGGGGAACACAGCACACAGTGTGAAACAAACAACATGAGGGGAAAACACAGCCACAGTGTGAACACAACATGAGGGGAACACAGCACACAGTGTGAACAGAACACACATGAGGGAACACAGCACACAGTTTAGAGAAAAGAGAACAACATGAGGTTAAACAGCAAAGAAAGGAAGACAGTAAACAAAGAAACGAAAGGAGCCAGGAAAACAGCACTAACCCTAAAAGGCAATGGCTAAAAATCTAATCAACAGCGAGAAAGAACGAAAAGAAGTAAAGGAGAAAAGTAAACTCCTAAAAGGGGGTTGAAGGAAAAAAGAAATAAGGGAAGACGGAAAGAAATTCCCTCGAAAGAAAGAAAACAGGGGCGAGAAAAGAAAGAAAGACAAAGACAAAAAATGGAACCAAAAAGGAAAGACAGACAGAAACAGATAAAAACAAGTAAGGTAGAACAGGACAGACACAGAACAAAACAAACACTAGTAAGCAAGCAGACAGCAGAAAACAATCACCTGACCATAACAAGACAGAATGACTGGTTTGATCTCGAGTGTTTACAAGCTAAAAAGAGATGTCAGGAGGTTACTTAGGGTATTGACGAGAACCTTAGACAAAATGACCGACATTTATACTGTGTATACTGTGTATACTGTGTATCACGATCATTATATAGGAAGCAAAAGTCACAGAATGACAAAATGTTCAAAGAAATTGTCACTACTATGGACAGCCAAAAAGATTCTGGAAAAGTGTCCAGCAGGCGTTTAAAAACACGAACACAGAAACAGACTAGAATCACAATGGAGCAATGGTATCACCATTTTAAAAACGTGTTGGAAAAGGATAGCAGCACTGATACAGACACTGGTGAAAACGAAACATTATCAGATGATATATATTTTGAATTTTTCGGTCGACCAATTACAAAGCATGAAGTACAATTTGTAATAAGGAAACTGAAAAATGGTAAAGCAGCAGGGCCTGATGGACTTTGTGGTGATTTTTTTTTTTAAACTCAGGGGACTTTGCAATCAATTTGCTTGTAAAATTATTTAATGTTCTTTTTGAAAAAGCAATTCGTCCCGCGAATTGGATCAGATCGATCATCTTACCTCTCTTAAAAAGGGTGACGCAAATAATCCTAATAATTATAGAGGAATCTCCTTGTGTGATGTTGCTAGTAAAAAATTGTGCCTCTATTTATAAACAAGAGATTGTCTAAAATAATTATAGAGGAATCTCCTTGTGTGATGTTGCTAGTAAAAAATTGTGCATCTATTTATAAACAAGAGATTGTCTAAATGGATCGAATTAAAAAAACCTAACTGATGATACCAAGCAGGTTTTAAGAAGGGTTATAGAACAGTCGATTACTTGTTCACTCTACTGGCTGCTGTTCAGAAGCAGTTTTCAAATAATCGTAAGTTATATGTTACATTTATGTAGGCTTCGAAAAAGCCTTTGATTCTATTTCTAGAAAGCTTCTGTGGCCAATGCTGACAAAACATTGTAGAAAAGGCAAACTATTTATATGTGTTAAATGCATGTGTGATGATGTTAAAGCTAACATAAGGTGTGGTGCAAAATTTAGTGAGTGCATTAGATGTACACAGGGTGTTAAGCAGGGTGATGTTTGTAGTCCGGTTTTTTCCTTCTCTTTGTTTTTTTAACGAATTAGCTTTGGAAATTATCGAGAAGGAAAACATGGCGTTTCATTTGATTTGACTGAAATATTCATTCTACTTTTTTTCAGATGATATATCGTTTTACTGTCTGAAACTGTTATAGGGCTTCAAAACCAGTTGAACAGTTTGTACTCAGTGGCGCAGAGTAAATATGGACAAAGTAAACATGGACAAAGTAAACTTTACAGTTTTTTGAAAGGGTGGATATTTGTCGTCGCGTGAAAAATGGTTTTAGGAAAACTCTACAATTGCGAATGTGAACGCCTACAGATATCTGGGTTTATATTTTTCTACAAAACTCAAGTTTTTCGTTTGCCTGCCAAGATCTGGTGGGTAAAGGGAAGCGCGCTATGATGGTTATTTTAAGCGTCTTGTATCAGTTTGAAAACGAGTCAGTAAAAATATTTTTCAGAATGTTTGATACACAGGTCCAGCCTATAGTCCAATATGGCGCTGAGATTTGGGGTTTGGAGAAAGGACACGACATAGGGAAATTGCACTTATTTGCTATGAAACGGTTTTTTGAATGTCAATGGGCGTACCCCGAATGACTTGACGTATGGGGAACTTGGTAGATTCCTTATTTATTTGAATTCATATATAAAATGTGTAAGATATTGGCTTAAACTGTTACGTATGGGGCAACATAGACGGCCAGCCAAAGCTTATAAAACACTGTTTGACCTGGATATGCGAGGGAGAACTACATGGCCATCCGACATTCGTAAATGTTTATGTAAGTATGGTTTTTTCGTTTGTATGGTTAGAACAAGTGATTGGCTGTGTCAGCAGTTTTAGTGGCTTCATTCAAACAACGAACAATAGATTGCAGATGGCAGGACTGTGATTTAAAACCGCGAACGATTTTTATTATTTAGACTGCCGAAAAGTAATTATTTAGTGAAGCAGAAGCTTATCTGTCTGTGAACTTGAATAGAATTGTCAGGTCTGAGCTAACAAAATTCAGGTTTGGTGTATCGGATATTGCTGTAATATCTATACAGAAAAAGGTTTGTTGTGTCCATTGTGTAAATCTGGTAGGGAAGATAAACTTCATTTTGTATTCTTATGTCCTGTTCTGACAGATCTACGACAAAAACTTATTCCGTTAAAATATCATCGATGTCCTGCACTGTTCAAGTTGGTCTGTCTGTTATCGACAAAAAAAATTACAACGTGTAAGAAACCTTGCTTTATATGTGAACAAATCATTTAAAAGAAGGAGCCATTTAACCTTGTTAATTTGCATATGTTCAGAATGTTAAAATGTTTGTGTTAAATATCTTGTTTAATTATGTTCTTTATCAATCATCCCCTTCAAATGGGACTGTGGCCTTTCTGAATAAGTTTTCGTTATCGTTATCGTTATCGTTATCTCTCCTCTCTCTCTCTCTCTCTCTCTCTCGAGAGAGAGAGAGAGAGAGAGAGAGAGAGAGAGAGAGAGAGAGAGAGAGAGAGAGAGAGAGAGAGAGAGAGAGATTCAGAAGGAAAGACAGCAGAAAACAATCACCTGACCATAACAACTGATTTCTTTATGGACTTCTCGCGTTTGTGGCAACATGCAATGTTGCTGTGACAAAGACACTGCAAGAACAACACGGATGACAAAGACACTACAATGACAACACTGATGACAAAGACACTACAATGACAACACTGATGACAAAGACACTACAATCAACCCTGATGACAAAGATACTACAATGACAACACGATGACACAGATACTACAATGACAACACTGATGACAAAGACACTACAATGACAACACTGATGACAAAGACACTACAATGACAACACTGATGACAAAGCAGGCAAAGAGCACAAGGCTAGAAGAATTTTCTTTTTAATCCAAGACAGAATGGACAGATGAACTGATGGATAATCAGTTGAGGCCAGCCAAATCCGACTTGAATTGTCGTCAGAGAAAGAGAGAGAGAGGGGGGGGGGGGGGGGGGGGGGGGGGGGGGGGGGGGGGGAGAGAGAGAGAGAGAGAGAGAGAGAGAGAGAGAGAGAGAGAGAGAGAGACAGACAGACAGACAGACAGATAGACAGACAGATAGGGACAGAAAGAGACAGGGACGGAGAGACAGAGTGACAGAAATTACAGAGACAGAGAGACAGACAGAGAGACAGACAAAGGTACAGTAAAAAGGAGGGTAGGTAGGAAGAGAAACAGACAACAGGAATAAAAAAAAAGACGACAGAGAGAGAGAGAGAGAGAGAGAGAGAGAGAGAGAGAGAGAGAGAGAGAGAGAGAGAGAGAGAGAGAGAGAGAGAGAGGAGAAGAAGAAGAAGAAGAAGAAGAAGAAGAAGAAGAAGAAAGAAGAAGAAGAAGAAGAAGAAGAAATCAGATAAAAGAAACAAGCAAATATGAAAGAAACAAGCAAATATGATGATGAAAGTTTTGAAAAAGAGACAAAAAGAAAGGAAGGAAGAAAGATAGAAAGCAAACAATTAAGAACAAAAAGCAGGCAGATACAGAGGAAAAAGACAGACATGAACAAAGAAAGAAAGAAAGAAAGAAAAGAAAGAAAGAAAAAAAAACGAGAAAAAGGCAGGCAGATAGATAGAAAGGAAGACTCAAACGAAACAAACAAACAAACAAACGAAAACCAGACAATACAGATGACCAACATACCGACAGACAGGCAAGAAAGGAAAGCAAACATACAAACAAAGAAACAAACAGACATGCACACTAAAAATAAAACAGACGGAGCAAAGAAAAAGGACAAAACAGACAGACAGATGGACAGACAGATGGTCAGTGGTGGAAGACAGATGGCAGTGCAGAAGACTGCGTGCCGCAGAGAGCTGATCACAAACAACAGGTACAGGTCAACCATGCGTCCGCCACTGAACACCTGACAGTGAAACACTGAAAGAAAGAAGTCAAGAGAAGATGAAACATTCATTCATTCATTCATTCATTCATTCATTCATTCATTCATCCATTTATCTATTCGTCCAATTATCCATTCAATCACATTCATTTCTTTATTTATTCATTTATCTAATTAATTCATTCATTTACTCGTCTTTTTCAATCATTCATATATTTATTTATTAATTTATTTATTGTCTGTTTATTTATTTATTCATATATTACCCATGCGGTGCAACTTTTTTTTTTTTAGTTAGTTAGTTATCTATTTATTCATTCATTTCTTCATTTCTTTATTTCTTTGATTATCATGACATTATCAATGTTCTCCAGTGAAAGAGCTACATAATCCCTCCTTTCCTCCTTTTTCTTTCTTTCTTCTTTCTTTCCGTGAGCCCATACAGCCTATTTTGTTTTTGTCTTGACAACGTATAAATATTCATTTGCTAATGCAGTGCGATCATCCTCACTGAAACAGATCTAATGGAAATCGCTATTCCATGGAGCTTCCCTCCTGTCGCACCCCCCCCCTCCCCCTCCCTCCCCTCTCTCTCTCTCTCTCTCTCTCTCTCTCTCTCTCTCTCTCTCTCTCTCTTCCAAAATATAGACATGTGGAGAAAGGGGGAAAAAATCATAGAAAGAGATCGAAGGAGAAAGAGACAGAGAAAGAAAGAACGAAAAAAGAGACAGAAAGAGAGAACAGGTGCAGAAGAGAGAGGTGTGTGTGGGTGGTTGGCGTTTGGGTGGGTGGGGGTGGGGGGTAAAAGGCAACTAAAGACAGAAACGAAAGAAACAAAAGGAGAAAGGACGACGAATCAATAACTCCAAAACACAAAAAGAGGAAAGAAACAATGGAAGTAGAAGAAGAACAACAACAAGAACAAGAACAAACAAGAGAGAAGAAGAAGAAGAAGAAGAAGAAGAAGAAGAAGAAGAAGAAGAAGAAGAAGAACAACAACAACAATAACAACAGCAACAACAACAACAACAACAACAACACAACAACAACAAGACCAAAAAGAAAAATACAAGAACAAGAGAGAGACAGAAGAAGAAGAAGAAGAAGAAGAAGAAGAAGAAGAAGAAGAAGAAGAAGAAAAAGAAGAAGAAGAAGAAGAAGAAGAAGAAGAAGAAAGAAGAGAAGAGAGAGAGAGAGAGAGAGAGAGAGAGAGAGAGAGAGAGAGAGAGAGAGAGAGAGATTTCTCAAGGTAACTTTATGTTTCAGTCTTCTTGGCGCCAAATACCAGTCTTTTGGATCTCTCTGTAAACCTGGCACGACACCGGGATGTAACACAATATCGTTTAAAAAACATCGTAAATTGTTCAATCAGATAAAATGCAACACCATCAGGCCCATTTTGAATTATCTGCAAAGCGAGCTCCTTTATAAACGAGGAAAAGTAAAGAGGACTCTACGGATTTCTTTATTTAACACCACGAAAACAATGCATAAAATCCGATGCATTAGCTCTGGTTTTAGTCATGCTTTCACGTCCTCGTGTATCTTTTTCACACACCTGTCTGACCTAGTTTTGAATCCCCTCCATCCTCCCCCGCACCTGCCACCCCCCCCCCCCCCCCTTCTTTTTTCCTCTGTGTGTGTGTGTGTGTGTGTGTGTGTGTGTGTGTGTGTGCGAGAACGACGAAAAAAAATTGACGTAAGAAAGTGAACAATGGCAACAAACAATTGTTGATTATTTGCTTGGCGTTTTTTTTTTTTGTTTTTTTTTTTTGTTTTTTAACTGCTGCTCACCAAGTAAATAATATTTATATCATCCACTGTTGGGGAGCTCTATTTCCTTTAAAGCAAACCTGGTGTTCAGCCGTTAAATCATTCACCACCCCACCCCCACCACCACCACCACCACCACATCCCTGTAATGTCTCCAGAAATAAGACCCCCCCCCCCCCCCCCCCCAGCTTCCTGCTTATGTCACAGAAGGAAATACCACTGTGGTTGTTCCCCTTGTTTTATTTCCCTTTCTTTTGAATAACAGAAGAAGTATAGATTTTTCGCAATTTTCTGGATTAGTTCCACAGTAAAACAAATAATGCAAGAACTTCGTTAAAAGAAAAAACATATGTAAAAGCCAACAAACAAAAACAAACACCCCAAAGAAAACAAACCAACAAGCAAGCAAGTGAGCATGCAGAGCAATCAAACAAGCAAGCAAACAAGCAAGCAAGCAACCAGTCAACCAATCAACGACCAACGAACCACAACTCTACCATCAGACCATCCGGACTAACCGGTTACGTACCCCTACGTCTTTCTCTTCTCGACGTGCCTCCTTTGTGGACGTGAGTCTTTGGGAAACACACGTAGTATTCCCATCAACAACCTCAGCAGCAGCAGCAGCCCGTTCTCCTTTGTGTCTGTCTACAGACATGCCTTGAACGAACACATGGGCCCGTGCCCACACACCCACACCCACACCCACGTGTACACTCACCACACACTGAACTCATACAATGATATAATAACGGAGCAGGCAAGGTCAGGCAGGTTACTCAAGGTCTGACCAGCCAGTACGGCCAGTGCTAGGTCCGACGTCTGCTGAGTCGCAGCCACGAGACTCTCTTTTGAAATTCTCTCATCTTGGTCATGATTTCGTGTGTCCATCAACTTTTAAATCATGCGCAGTGTGGTCTCAAAACTTATCAGATGTGCTGTCGCGCATATGGAATAGTCTGCACGCAGTGACACCTGGTTGATTGAATTTAAACTAAGCAGCCCTCAAAGGGCCACTGTGGCCCGGTGGTTAATGCCTTTCCCTGCGCAGCTGGCGGTGGGTCAGTTCCAACTACCCGTGGGGTCAGAGGATTTGTAGTTCTGTCCCCACCCCCCCACCCCATCCTCCCTCCCAGGGGTACTTGATTCAGGTCACGGCAGATTCAAGGCGGGGGAAGGAGTGGATGGGCACCGCCTTTCATCATGCCATGCCTTAGACACGATGAACCTCTGTCAGTTTACTACGCCTTCTGCCTGTGGGTTAAGGGAAATTTCATCTATTTTTCTTTTTTCAATTGACCTCATCAACCTGTTTTGATAGATTATTGAAACGTTGAAACCATTCATAGATCAAAAACTATATTAAGAGGTCGTGTGTGTGTGTGTGTGTGTGTGTGTGTGTGTGTGTGTGTGTGTGTGTGTGTGTGTGTTTTGGGGATGGGGGTGAAGGTGGGGGTTCAGTTTAGTGAATGTTCTTCCAGAATGCCTGCCAACAAGTAGCATAGTGTAAAAGGTCACGTGTATTTGTGTTCTTTCTTTTCAGGTTCATGCTTCTTTTTCCTGTTTGATTCGTGTCTTGCCAAACACAGTGAGGTTCTGTCATTGCTACACAATGCGTTCCACCCCCCACCCACCCATCCTTTCTCTCCCTTCCCCATTGTGTTCAATAATTTGCGACGTAACGTGTCTTGTTATCAAACCAATCCTGTTTATGTTTCTACTGTGAAATATGTTGTTTTTTCCCCAGTAACGTTGGGTTGTTCTTTACCTCTATGATTAGATCCTTTGGCAGCTTTACTGTGTCCCTACTGTCAAATATGTTTCTTTTCCGTAACGCTGGGTTGTTCTTTACCGCTATCATTAGATCCTGTAACAGCTTTACTGACATTTACTGCAACACGGTTCCACGCAGCGGCAAGTTCATTCATCACTTCTCTTGAATCCATTGGATTAAAGAAGGCTGCCTCATATTCTTTTTTTTTTTTTTTTTCTCACTCGACAATATTTAACAAAGCATTCGTTTGTATATACTTTAAAGTAGTGTTTGTCACATTTGGAAAAAAAAATCGTTTTAACGTGCTCAGAACATAGGGCAAACGATCTGAGTCCATTCATTTCATGATATTTAGGGTCATTTTATTTTCCTCTGGGTGTTTCAAACAGAATTATCAACATCAAATGATAGTCAACTTAATCCCCACCCATGTCAGAAACACACATAAAGTGTCCTTCAAGTCTATTCTTACACACATTTCATCGATAAAATATATGTCTAATACAGAGCATAAGCCTTTTTTTCAACATACAGTTAGCGTGATTTATTGTAGACCACCTTGGTTAATAGACGCCGACTTAAACAAATGTATACGCATCTCATTTTCATCGCAATCTCTGAAACCACATCTGACGTTCTGACATCCAAATGTCCACACACCAACACCACGTAACCGAAATGAGTGAGAAGAGTTATCCACAAGACACCTTTGCAACATATCCATTCCTCTCTAGACTCACTATGAAGGTAAATGAACACTCTTCCAACATATGCATTCTTCGCTGGACTCATCATGAAGATAAAAGAATGAATGTTTTGGGGGATATAGGAACGTACATATAGAACACCGTTTGGGGGAAAAAACAAAACAGTAATCTTTGTCAAGTATGGAGAACGAATAATAATCACGTTCCACTCCCAAGTGCCACTGGTAGGTTAGCTGCGGTTTTCTGACAAGACAGCGTGTTGGGCTAATGCTCTAGGTCAGTCCTCAAAGTCGTAGACACGAGACTCCCTTCCTCAATCCTCTCATCTTGGTCACTAATTCACGTATCCATCTGCTGAAAATCATGCGCAGAGTGGTCTCAGAACTTGGTGTAGCGTATATAAGTCTGCACACTGTGACACCTTGACGACACTGACAAGAAAAATTATTCCCATCCTCGCCGTGCAAACGTAACCGTAGCTTCAGATATATATATATATATATATATTATAAACAAAGCTTGCTCTTATGTTTTAGATTGTAGAAATAGTGGGGTGATAAACCTTCATATCTGCAGTGGTAGATGATTCTGCCTAACTGACAGTATGTGCTTGAGTGGGCGAATGGGGAATAATAAGTGCTTCTCAAAATGAACCTTCAGCAAGCTTATAGTCTCCGAAGCGGGAGACAATCTCCAATGGGGAGGAAGCTCACTAACATATAACTCCTGGTCAGATACCGGTATTTCGAAACCTGATTGTTTCTCCTTACTGACCGCGAAAAAGTGGTAATATTACACCTCTGCCTTTTCGGTTTTAAAAAGAATGCTATACTAGAAAAAGGCTGGTGTGCAATACTGTAGTATGTTTGTTGAATTAAAAAAAAAAAACAACTAAAGTGCCACCTAAGAAGCGAAAGAAAATCATGAAAGAGCAAAACAAGCTACATTTTCTTGTGAAAAGTAGAAAATATATAAAAAGATAACCTCTTAAGGCA
>JADBJO010016224.1:16895-21895 GCA_016801955.1 Conus betulinus | reverse complement strand
TCTTCTTCCTTCCTTTTTTGAAAGGAAAACTTTTTTTTTCTTTCGTCCCTTGTCGCGCGCCTCCATCCCCCCCTCCCTCTCCCCCCACTTACACATCTGTCCAACCCGTCTTACTGTTAATATATAAATACACACGGTGCATAACCCCACTTACCTCCGCCCCTACCCCCCACCTCCACCGTTTCCCCGTCCCCTCCTCATCACGCTTTGCACGTGACAGAAAATGAGTCGCCCCAAACATACCTGTCCTTGAAGACAGTCAGTTGAATTGTGTTCACAGTGCATTAAGGCACACATACCCCTGAAGACGGTCAGTTGAATTGTGTTCACAGTGCATTAAGGCACACATACCCCTGAAGACGGTCAGTTGAATTGTGTTCACAGTGCATAAGGCACACATATACCCCCCTGAAGACGGTCAGTTGAATTGTGTTCACATTAAGGCACACATACCCTGATCAGTTGAATTGTGTTCACAGTGCATTAAGGCACACATACCCCTGAAGACGGTCAGTTGAATTGTGTTCACAGTACATTAAGGCAACACATACCCCTGAAGACGGTCAGTTGAATTGTGTTCACAGTACATTAAGGCACACATACCCCTGAAGACGGTCAGTTGAATTGTGGTTCACAGTACATTAAGGCACACATACCCCTGAAGATGGTCAGCTGAATTGTGTTCACAGTACATTAAGGCACACATACCCCCTGAAAGACGGTCAGTTGAATTGTGTTCACAAGCACATTAAGGCACACATACCCCTGAAGACGGTCAGTTGAATTGTGTTCACAAGTACATTAAGGGCACACATACGCGCGCGTGAGCGTGATTCCACACCCCATCCGCACCCGCTCACCCCTTTCCTTTCATTTATTGTCAGTGAGGGGGCGTGCGTGCGTGCGTGCGTGCATGAGTGTGTGTGTGTGTGTGTGTGTGTGTGTGTGTGTGTGTGTGTGTGGGTGTGTGTGTGTGTGCGCGCTCGCTTATTTCACCTTTGTTACCATGCTTACAGACGGGGAAAGCATATGTTTCTTTTTTTTTTTCGTCGACAGCCAGGCTTGGCTTAGTTTGATTATGCTTTGTCTATATGTTCTGTTGCCTTTATAGGTATATTGCGCCCTTTTTCTTGTTCTTCTTGTTCTTCTTGAACTTCTTCTTCATCTTCTTCTTCTTCTTCTCTTCTTCTTCTTCTTCTTCTTCTTCTTCTTCTTCTTCTTTCTTCTTCTTTCTTCTTCTTTTTTCTTCTTCTTCTTCTTCTTCTTCTTCTTTCTTCTTCTGCTGCGCTGCCGCTCACCTGCGTTGGTCAAGCAAATTTGGACTCATTTTGACTTTAAATTGTACGTGTTTGTAGTGGTGGTGGATTTTTTTTTTTTTTCAGTAGGCGTTTGTGTTATGTTTGTGTAGTGCATATGCTTTTTGTTCCTTAATTTTCATTGTGTCAAAAGTTGTATGTAGCACAGCTGAAAACAAATGGCACACTTTTGTAGCTGAGAAGAAAAAAAAAAACGTAGAAAAATAAGGATATTTAAAAAGGAATGGACTCTATAGCGATATCATCTTTGGATTGCCAGGGTCTCGGGGGATACTCCAAAAGAAAGGATGTGTTTCAATTTTTAAGACAAAAACAATACTCTATTTATTTTCTACAAGACACCCATTTCACAATAAATTAGAACGCCAGATAAGAAGTGAATGGGGTTATGAATGTGTATTTGCTTCCAACAACTCTCGATCAAGCGGTGTTGCAATACTCTTTAATAACAACTTCGAATTCAAAATAAAAAAAAAACTATTAAAGATGCTCATGGTAATTACATAATAGTAACTATTAATGCAATGGGAAAAAAGACTTAGTATTAGCGAATATCTATGGTCCAAATAACGATGAACCATCTTTCTTTGAAAATATAAAATCAAAATTAGAAGATTTAGATGTCCCGAACATAATAATGGCAGGGGACTTTATTACAGAATATGTGTTTAAAATTTGTTTGGAACAACAAAAATGATAACAAAATAAAAGAAAATACTTAGTACATAATATACAGAAGGGAGGGATGGGTATACCCGACCTGAAAATGTAATCCGCTCCTTAAAAATCGCCTGGATAAGGAAATCGTACATGTACAATTGTAAGTGGAAATAATATTACATTCATTATGTCCCAAAGTAAGTAATCTTGATGCATATGGTCCTGATAGATTTACTGAAGACAATATTATAACCAATTTTGGAAAGGAGTTTTTCAAGCATAACAAAGGTTCTGCAAACAGGTTGGTAGAGTTATACGGAAGTACAGATTTAGCCACTGGACCTATTTTTGTGATGAGAAATTTAAAGTGGGTGAAAAACCCATTCTTTTACAAGAAATGGATGCAGAAAAATATTTTAGTTAAACATTTACTCATTGAAGATGGTAATTTTGTAAGCTACAATGAATTGTCAGACAAAAAGGGATTCCAGGTGAATTTTCTAAATTATGTAAGCTGCGTGCATTCGATCAAAGTTATGCAAAGAAAAGAAGACTGACATTAGATAGTACAATAGTGATGATAAAACTTTAGCACTTCAAAAAAATTGTAGTGTTACTAAGGGCACACGTACTTATTACGATATTATGGTAGAAGCCAATGAAGTTCTTAACATAAGCACCTTTGTCAAGTGGGAACAACGTCTTGATACACCTATTGACTGGATAGAGGTACTGAAAAGGATTAAGAACATCAAAGAAACAAAATTGAAATGGTTGCAAATTAGAATATGCCACAGAATTTTGGTAACAAATAGTGTGCTGAAAAGTCTGCAGATTGTTGATAGCGACAAATGTCCATTTCTGTAATAGAGAAAAAGACTCAATTGATCATTACCTGTGGGAATGTGAGTTTACACATGCTTTCTGGAAAGACCTTAAAAGAGCTCTAAAAGTGAATTGTTCACACTGTGAAAGATATCCCTTAATGTGGAGATTATATTATTTGGTACGGATGAGAAAAAAAAAAACCGATGATATGCTAGGCCTGATAATTTTAATGGGAAAATGTTTCATCTATAAATGTAGAATTAACAAACAAAAAACCCAATGTAAACATGTTTTTGAAGGAGCTGAACTATAGATATAAAATGGAAAAATATATACGTCCTTGATGGAGATGAATCATGTTACCTACCGAGGAAAAAATGTCACCATATATTAAACTACTACTGTACTAGAGGACTGATGGTCATATTATATATATATATATATATATATATATATATATATATATATATAGATATATATATATATATATATGTGTGTGTGTGTGTGTGTGTGTGTGTGTGGTGTGTGTGTGGTGTGTGGTGTGAATGTATGAATGTATGTTCAAAATAAGCGCTGTATACTTTTTTGTTTACTATTCAAAGTCACCCGTGACCTTGGAGCCTGGAGAAAAATAATCGTAAATTAAAGTGTGTCTGTACAATGTAATTTCTTCGAATGCTAGACTTCGATGGAGTCGATGATTTAAGTAATACGTTTTATAACCCTGCATTTTGTTTGTGTACATTATTCGTTATGTGTGTCCATTTAAAAGGTAAAAAAATCTAGATCAGGGAAAAAACCCTACGGTAGCAAGATAGTCGCTACTGTACAATTATTGAATAGTTGGTATTAGAGTTCTTATTCAATGACATGCAGATTTTTTTTTTTTTTTTTTTTTTTTGAGAGGGAGGGAGGGGGCGTGGAGGGGATTATTTTGGTTTTCGTTTTATGTGATCTTTGTAACTGTTTGAAATGAAATAAAAGAGCTCTTTTAAAAAAAATGGAAAAAGAAGAAGAAGAAGAAGAGAAGAAGAAGAAGAAGAAGAAGAAACAAGGAAAGAAGGCAGACAAAAGGAAACAACTGATGGTGACCCTTAAGTGCATTTTCACACTTTCAGCTGCCGCGGGCTTTCAGACCAGCATCGATGATCATGTGCTCTCATTCGCCCCCACCGCCACCAACCCCCATTCCCCCCTCTCCTCTTCCCACCACATGACACCAGCAGATGGGCAGAGACGAAAGACTTTCTGCTTCGTTCTGTGGAGACAGGCTGACAGTGCTGAGAAAATGATACCTGGCCCTCCATCCCCCCCCCTCCTCCCTCCCTCCTCTCTCTCTCTCTCTCTCTCTTCTCTCTCTCTCTCTCTCTCTCTCTCTCTCTCTCTCTCTCCACCAATTCCCTCCGTGCTTCCTCTTCTCCTTTTCTCCTTCATTTTGTTCTATTTTGTTTGTTTGTTTGTTTGTTTGTTTTCTTTTTTTCCTCTGCTCTTCTTTAGCTTCTTCTTCTCTTCTTCTCTCTCTCTCTCTTCTCTCTCTCTCTCTCTCTCTCTCGCTTCCTCTGTGTCGTCTTGTCTGTCTGCCCCCCCCTCTATCTCTCGATCTCTCTCTCTCATCTATCATTCTGTCTGTCTGCCTGTCTCTCTCTCTCACTCTCTGTCTGTCTGTCTGTCTGTCTGTCTCTCATACTGTCTGTTTTCTCTGTCTGTCTGTCTGTCTGTCTGTCTGTCTGTTCTCTCTTCTCTCTCTCTCTCTCTCTCTCTCTCTCTCTCCTCTCTCTCTAACCCCACCTTTCTTCACCTTGATAATACGTGTGTAGATGGAAAGCCATGTTATATATCTGTCTGACAGGAGGGGGGGGGAGGTAAGGGGTGTCTGTGATAACAGGTAACCTGAAACACAGTGATGCTTTTCTCCCCCTGTCGTCACGAGTTGCTGTTCTTGCCTGGTGGGTCGCGCCCCAGTGACCTTCATTGTGTCTCGGTCTGTCTGTCGGTCGGTCGGTCTGTTGTCCGGCTCTGTCTGTCTGTCTGTCTGTCTGTCTGTCTGTCTCTCTCTCTCCTATCTCTCGCTCTCTCTTGTGTCTGTCGGTATGTCTGTCTGTCGGTTAATGCTGTGTATCATGTGCCCTTGCTTCTCTCCGTTCAACACTTAAAAAAAAAAGTTTAGATTTTCTCTTCAGTTAATCACCTCTCTCT
>JADBJO010016224.1:0-16796 GCA_016801955.1 Conus betulinus | reverse complement strand
CTCCATCGCTTATACCCCCCCCTCCCCCTGTAAATACCTTGATAAAGGTATGTCAGGTTCGTATCACTCCCCCTTCACCATCCCCCGTACCCCAACCCACCCACCACTATCCCTCGCTTTGCTTCCCCACCACACTCTCTCCCCGCCCCCACTCCACACCCGCAGCCCCCCCCTTCGCTGATCTCCGGTCCCTGGCTAGAGAGAGAGGGGAAGGGCAGAAGTGATGATTGGTCGTTGGATTCAAACCGCCCTGTTGTTCGCGGACTGGGTGTGTGACGGACTTCAGACGTCTGAATGTCAGGGCGATTAGCTGGGTTACCTCCCTTCTGCAAGTTCTCTGCTCTTCTGTTTACGCTCTTCTGCACATTTTTGAGACTCTGTAATTATTGTCCTCTTTCTTTCTTTTCTTTCTTTTTTCTGGTCTTTCTTATTTTTCTTCCTGCCTTCCGTCCTTTCTTTATTTCTTTCGTTCTTCTTTCTTTATTCTTTACATCCATCCTTTTTCTTTTACTTTCTTCTTTTTTTTTTATTGCTCTTTCCTTTTTTTTTTTTTGACTTTCTTCTTTTTTCTTTCTTTCGTTTATTCCCCTTTCCGTTCTTCTTTCTTTCTGTCTATGCTTTCTTTCTTTCTTCTTTCTATCTTTCTGTTTTGGTCATGTCTGTATGTCTCTGTACGTCTCTCCTATCTCTATCTCTACTCTCTCTATCTCTCTCCTCTCTCTCTCTATTTCCATTCCTTTTTCTTCTGTTCTTTACCTTTCTTTGTTTTATCTGTTTTTTCCCCGCCTTCTTTTCTTCCTTCCTTCATTCCTTTCTGTCTCTCTCTTCCTTTTTTCTTTTTTCCATTTTCTCCTTCTTCTTTCTTTCTTTCGTTCTTTCTGCGTTTTAGTCTTCACATGCTGATGACCTCATATTATGTGAAGTCTTCGTGGCCCACTTTAAAACTGGACACGGCTCAAGACGGCCCCTTTTTTTTATGATCAAATGGATGAACTTTTTTTTTTTCTTTCTTGTCATTATAATCTGACTGGGTTGAGAAAACTCCCTTTACACTATCACATGGAACACCTGCTGTCAGTTCTGCAGAACCAGTAGCAACGCCATTTTTTATTCATTGTTTTTTGTTGTTGTTGGCTTCTTCTTCTTCTTCTTCTTCTTGGTGTGTTGTTGTTGGTACTGTTGTTATTGTTGTTGTTGTTGTTGTTGTTGTTGTTGATGATGCGTTTGTTATTGTCGTCGTTACTTGTTGTTGTGGCTGGTGTGATGATGATGTTGTTGTCGTCGTCGTCGTCATCGTCGTCGTCGTTGTGTTGTTGTTCTTGTTGTTGTTGTTTTGTTGCTTTTTGTTGGCGATGTTGATTTTAACTAAATTGGAAAATTTCACTCTTAGAACGATATGACTTATAGTTCAACGGTCATGCACCAACACACTTTGTCAAATTCCAGCTCTCGAATTATAAAGCGGTTTTGTCTAGCATGGTCTGCGTTCAAGTCTGGCTGTGGTGGATGGTGGGTGTTCTGCTGTGTGTGCTGTGAGGGCGGTAGTGGATGTGTGGAGGTTCTGCTGTGTGCTGTGAGGGCTGTGTGTGGATGTGTGGAGGTTATGCTGTTGTGTGCTGTGAGGGCTGTAGTGGATGTGTGGAGGTTCTGCTGTGTGCTGTGATGGCTATGTGGTGGATGTGTGGGGTTCTGCTGTGTGCTGTGAGGGCTGTAGTGGATGTGTGGAGGTCAGTTCTGCTGTGTGCGTGAGGGCTGTGGTGGATGTGTGGAGGTTCGCTGTGTGCTGTGAGGGCTTGTAGTGGCTGTGTGGGAGGTTTTGCTGTGTGTTGTGAGGGCTGTAGTGGATGTGTGGAGGTTCTGCTGTTGTGCTGTTGAGGCTTCTGTCTGGATGTGTGGAGGTTATGCTGGGTGCGGAGGGCTGTGGTGGATGTGTGGAGGTTCTGCTGTGTGCTGTGAGGGCTGTAGTGGATGTGTGGAGGTTTCTGCTGTGTGCTGTGGATGGCTGTAGTGGGGATGTGTGGAGGTTCTGCTGTGTGTGCTGTGAGGGCTTGGTGTGATGTGTGGAGGTTCTGCTGTGTGTTGTGAGGGCTGTAGTGGATGTGTGGAGGTTATTCTGCTGTTGTGAGTGAGGGCTGTGGTGGATGTGTGGAGGTGTTTATGCTGTGTGCTGTGAGGGCTGTAGTGGATGTGTGGAGGTTGGAGTTCTGCTGTGTGCTGTGAGGGCGTAGTGGATGTGTGGAGGTTCTGCTGTGTGTGCTGGATGGCTTGTAGGGATGTGTGGAGGTCAGTTCTGCTGTGTGTGACTGTGAGGGCTGTAGTGGGATGGTGGAGCGGTCTGTGTGTGCTGTGAGGGCTGTAGTGTGTGTGGAGGTCCAGTTCTGCTGTGTGTCTGTGAGGGATGGGGTGGATGGTGGTAGGTTCTGCTGTGGCTGTGGAGGGTTGTGGTGGATGTGTGGAGGTGACTGCTGTGTGCTTGTGAGGGCTTAGTGGATGTGTGGAGGTTGTTCTGCTGTGTGTTTTGTGTGGGTGTTGTGCTCGCGCTGTCATCACAGTCTTGAGTATTGTGGCCGCTAGACAGCTTAATAATGGAATGGAAAATAGTACTCTTGTCACGGTTGTGATTTTCTGCAGAACTGTTTTTTGTTCTCTCTCTCTCCTCTCTCTCTCTCTCTCTCCTCTCTCTCTCTCTTCTCTCTCTCTCTCTTCTGTTCTCTCTCTTCGCTCTCTCTTCTCTCTCCTTCTCTCTCTCGCTCTCTCTCTCTCTATCTCTCTCTCTCTCAAGCACAAACACACACACAGGCAAAGACAGTAGACAGACAAACACACACACAACACCACACACACATGAGTGCGCGCGCGCGCGCAACACACACACACACACACACACACACACACACACACACAGCGCCGCGCACACACACACACACACCACACACGCACGCACGCACACAAACACACAACACACACACACCAACACACACACACACCACACACACACACACCCCGTTACACCAACCCACACTTACATCTCATCCCAGCTCTCATCATCTTTGGCATCACACTGACGAGGGTGTGCTTCCGTCCCCCCCCCCCCCCCCTCGTCCCCCCCTCACCCCCCTCCCCCCCCTCCGTCCCCTACTGCTGTGACCATACCTCCTCATTTCCACCTCCACCTCCCCCCCCCCCCCCCCACCCCCCCCCCCCCCCCCCCCCCCCCCCCCCCCCCCCCCCCCCACCCACCCCCACCCCCCACCCCCCCCACACCCCCCCCACATGATCCAACCCCTCCCCACACCACCCCCTCCCTGATTCTGCCCACTACAGGTGTTTGTTCTGTCAATCCCAAGTTCAAGTGACGTGTTCAACTTTGAAGTGACGTGTTCATCTCGGCTTTTACGTCATCGTGGCGCTCGGCGTGGTTAAAAGCTTGCCCGTCAGGTCCCTGTCTGATTGGTTGCTGCTTACCGCTAGGGCTGACGGACGGGTCTGATTGGAAGAGTTGATTGACAGTCAGGGGAGACTGCCCCTGTCGATCAACGAGGACTGACCTCCCCTGATTTGTGTGTACGACGCCGGGTAAAAGTTTCCCCGGGCAAAGTGTAGGCCTGGCTTTTTTTCCCGGCATGTGCGTTTACAATTGTTTTCCCGTTGTGTTATTTTATATTTTGAGAGAGAGAGAGAGAGAGAGAGAGGAGAGAGAGAGAGAGAGGAGAGAGAGAGAGAGACATACAGACAGACAGACAGAGACAGACAGACAGACAGACAGATGACCGAGAGAGAGAGAGAGAGAGAGAGAAGAGAGAGAGAGAGGGTGAGAGAGAGAGAGAGAGAGAGAGCGAGAGAGAGAGAGAGAGAGAGAGCTGATACATCGGCTTAACCGAATCAGGACTTTCAGACGATTGTCCCTGTTAACACTGAAATACTATCTGGCCACAGTATTGTACGATGTCCCTGTTAACACTGCCATACTATCTGGCCACAGTATTGTACGATGTCCCTGTTAACACTGCCATACTATCTGGCCACAGTATTGTACGATGTCTCTGTTAACACTGCCATACTATCTGGCCACAGTATTGTACGATGTCCATGTTAACACTGCCATACTATCTCTGGCCACAGTATTGTACGATGTCCCTGTTAACACTGCCATACTATCTGGCCACAGTATTGTACGATGTCCCTGTTAACACTGCCATACTATCTGCCACAGTATTGTACGATGTCCCTGTTAACACTGCCATACTATCTGGCCACAGTATTGTACGATGTCCCTGTTAACACTGCCATGATATCTGGCACAGTATTGTACGATGTCCCTGTTAACACTGCCATACTATCTGGCCACAGTATTGTACGATGTGTCCTGTTAACACTGCCATACTATCTGGCCACAGTATTGTACGATGTCCCTGTTAACAATGCCATGATATCTGGCCACAGTATTGTACGATGTCCCTGTTAACACTGCCATGATATCTGGCCACAGTATGGAGCCCACCCCCCACACCACCACCCCCCCCCACACGAATCCAAACCAAAACCAACGGGTGTGTCAATTTACATTGATTACACATTTAATGCGGGACGTTTACATGAACTGAAAGTTCCAATTTATAAACATGCCCACCCGAGTAATGCCTATTAGCAAAAAAACATTAATCGACCACACCTATCTCTCTGAACCGCATAACGTCATTGAGAAATGTATGCCTTTGAATGATAAAGCGACCACTTCTCAGTGTTACGTGTAAAACAGAATCAACATTCCTAAAAACGGCCACAACCATATGATTCAAAAATCTATTGGACAATTCTATGAAAATAGTGTTCTTTTTGTCGTCATGGATTTCCTTCTAATGAATGTTTATAATAACAGCGATCAATGAATGTTTATAATGACACTGATCAATGACTGTTTATGATAACACCAATCAATGAATGTTTATAATAAAAGCGATCAGTGAATTTTATAATAACACCGATCAATGAATGTTTATAATATCACCGATCAGTGAATCTTTATAATAACACCGAGTAATGAATTTTATAATAACACCGACCCATAGAAAAACTCCAGAGTACTGGCCACACAAATGTAATTCTGTTTATAACAAGTACGCTCCATTCGAAAGGAGCAGAGGTAAACCACGCCGCTCAACCATCGTGGATGACTGATTAAATACAAGTTGCTCGTTTCTTACGCGACTGCTTGAAACAGAACAGAAGTTGGACAGATTCAACAGGCAGCACAATAAAATAGAACAGAAGCTGGACAGATTCAACAGGCAACACAATGAAATAGAACAGAAGTTGGACAGATTCAACAGGCAGCACAATAAAATAGAACAGAAGTTGGACATATTCAACAGGCAACACAATGAAATAGAACAGAAGTTGGAGAGATTCAACAGGCAACCACAATGAAATAGAACAGAAGTTGGAGAGATTCAACAGGCAACACAATGACATAGAACAGAAGCTGGACAGATTCAACAGGCAGCACAATAAAATAGAACAGAAGTTCCAGAGATTCAACAGACAACACAATGAAATAGAACAGAAGCTGGACAGATTCAACAGGCAACACAAGGAAGTCAATTCACTCAAGCGAGAAGCAAAGAAAGATAGAAAACAAACATAAACAACAACAAAAAAACCAATCTTTTTTTGTGAACTGATATCCAATAAACATAATCTGCAGTCGATAAGGAAAGCAGTAAGCGAACTTACCCATAAAACTCCTCAGTCTGGGAGATGTCCCATAACCAGCATAACACCAGATGGACCCAAAAAAAAACACTTTACAACAATTGCGGAACACGTTGTCAAAGACAAAATTCATGGTGAAATGAACTCCAGAGACTAAAACCCCTTGGAAACGCTAAAAAAATACTCGCCCAGCTCCGTCAATTCCGCCTATGACAGTTAGTGATGTTTACCTGCCTTACGTCGCTTAAAGCAGACAGGAAGTCGCGGACTTCACGGGAGCACCCGCCAAAGGTAAAACTCTTCCTTCATAATTAGTGCATTGATATAAATACTTCTGTCCATAAATAGCACTCACAGCAGATCTGTTACCATCGTCAAGTCTTAATGAGGAGGTTTATACTAAAGCAAGTGTTCTCAGCTTAAAGAACTGCTAGCTGTCAATAAATGTTTACTTCTGGGGAAAAAAAAAAAGCATTGGATTTAGCCCCACATACTCTTCAGTCTAAAGTGAAGACAAATCCCAGGGATTCAACCAAATCCAGGTTCAAACACCTGTTTAAATAAATTTTTTTTTGTTGTTGTTTTGTTTTTGTTTTGTTTTCCCCAAAAACTCTGGTAGTATGCTTACAAACACACCTCCACTGCATTTCTGATGCCCTAAAATGCAGAATCCTTCAGGAAAAAATAACTGATTCCACATTTCACGGGAGATCATTACTGTCAGAGACAAACTAAATGACCCACGGGAAAACCTCATGTATTGGTGCATTTTTAAACTCTGAAGACGGTCACGTTTGTACACCACACCATGGTGAATGAGGAGCGGTATGTCTACTCTTGGTTTCCCCTTTGTATTCTAAATGTATCATAATAAATGGGTGTTGTGGTTGCCGATTTTTATTAGTGCAAAAGTCTCTCTCTCTCTCTCTCTCTCTCTCTCTCTCTCTCTCTCTCTCTCTCTCTCTCTCTCTCTCAGAGGTCAGTTGCCCCGACCTCAAAACTGCAATGAATCAGACTCAGTCAACAATGCTAACTGATGGTAGACGGAAGAGAGTCTGACATCCCACCCCCACCCCCCGCCCTCCCATCCCCACCCCTTTCTCAACACCCCCACCCCCTCCCTGCATTCAGTGTTTCTTCACTTTTAGCAGGGCGTCATGCCCAGGGGCAGACGGCCCAGTCTGGAAGCGAGGGTGGGGAGTACTTCAGCTTGTTCCTCTCGGGATTCCTTTGACAGCGAGCTGAGCTGCTGATTGTTGGTACTTTTCTCACCTGTACAAAATTGAGTGTGTGTGTGTGTGTGTGTGTGTGTGTGTGTGTGTGTGTGTGTGTGTGTGTGTGTGTGTGTGTGTGTGTGTGCGCGCGCACAAACACACGCGTGCGCTCTCTCTCTCTCGCTCTCTCTCTCTCTCTCTCTCTCTCTCTCTCTCTCTCCCTCCCTCACTATCCTTCCCTCCCTTCCTCTACGTCCTCTTACTCTCTCCCCCGTCTCTCCCCCTCTCTCTCTCTCTCTTTCTCCCCCCTCTCTCCCCGTCTCTTTTTCTCTAATCTCTCTCTCCCCTCCCCCCCCCTCTCTCTTTCTCCCTCACTTCCCGTGCTCTACCCCTCCCCCCCCTTCTCTCTCTCTCTCTCTCTCTCTCTCTCTCTCTCTCTCTCTCTCTCTCTCTCTCTCTCTCAAAAACCTTAAAGAAGAGACAGCAGGGAATTGCCTCTGTCAAACCTCAAGGAAAATCCACTCTGACAGGTGAAACACACCATGATTATACAGGTAGTGTGGTAAAGAAAACAACCACTCCGGAACAGAAAATGAAAGAACAGAAACAAAAACCAATGCAACGAGAACCAAACAAACCAAGCCACCAAGAGAGACAGTGGGGGCGGCCCGTGTCGCCCTGCTCCGATGAACTGGTGTCCATGGCCAGCGACAATGCTGACAGCTTGTAAGGCCGGCGGTCATGCACTCACTGCCCGCACACATCCTCTGACTGACTGACTGTCTGTCTGTCTATCTGTCTGTGTGACTGGCTGTCTGTCTGTCCGTTCCTACGTCCCTCTGTCCCTCCATTCGTCTGACCCGTCCGTCCTGCCCTGCCCCCCTCCTCTCTCTCTCTCTCTCTCTCTCTCTCTCTCTCTCTCTCTCTCTCTCTCTCTCTCTCGATGCTCTCTCCTCTATGCGTATGTAACGTATGACGGTACTCATCTGTCGTATGTATGTCTATATGTATCAATATCTGTGTTTATGTATGTATATGTATGTATGCATGTATCTGTACAGAGGGGTATGAGATGTAGTAGATTATGTATGCGAGTATCTGGTTAGAGAGGTAGAGAGATGGGATCAGAGAAGAGAGAGAGAGAGAGAGAGAGAGAGAGAGAGAGAGAGAGAGAGATGAAGACAGACAGACAGACAGACAGACAGACAGACAGACAGACAGGGAGACAGAGAGAGTGAAAGATAGCTTTTATCGATGTATCTGCAATGTGGACTACTGTGCATAGTTGGTGATTTGACAAGGTTTAACGCATTAAGTAATGAGATCTATGTTTGGCATACATGCATGCCTACCTACCTATCCATCCATCCATCCATCCATCCATCCATCCATCTATCTACAGCTTAATACGCCCGCCCGTAAATACAAGCAGAGCATTGAAACGATCAGAACTGCTCTCTATCTTGGCTTGTCTGGGGGGTTATCTCCCTTCTGCCCCCTGACGACAGAGGGCGCGCTATTCTGGACGCCAATTCAATTAGGAACTCGGTCGCGCACGTTGTATGATCCAGACGAAGTCACATGGGGCCATGAACACGATGAACTGGCAGATAGACTGTAAACAAGACGACTTGACTCCCAGTTCATTACAGTTATGTCAGGTCGACTGCAGCGCGGGTTGCTCCGGCATTCCTGGCCCCAGTGTGGCTGTGCAGTGAGCGGGCGAGGCGTGAGCGACCGTGGTACCTGCGATCCGGCAGCGGACAGAGAAGCGGCAAAAAGAGAACCATAACTTCACACGGTGTCTGTTGATTTGACAAAGGCATTCCACACTGTGTTAGGACGGCATTAGGAAGATCATGCACGAATTCGAATGTGCTGCGAAGCCCTTCAAGCTAATTTTCTTTCAGAGGGCATGGAGACAAAGATGTCATGAAAGGGGTTATACATAAGACCTGTTGCCGGGTGAACGCAATGGGCGTGACACAGGGCTGTGTCTCAGCGCCCGTCTTCTTCTCCAGCTTGTTTACAGCCCGTAGTGTAAATGATCATCGTCTCACCACCACCACCACCACCACCACCATCATCATCATCATCGTCGTCTTCATCATCATCATCATCATCATCATCATCATCATCATCATCGTCGTCGTCGTCGTCGTCATCATCATCATCATCGTCATCATCATCGTCTGGATTGAAGGAACTTGACGAACAGAATCCTATTTTGATCTGTGATATCTACAACCAAACATGACTGTATTCTAGTCCTTCCACTTTATTTCAAGTCACTCCCACCCCCATCCCCCGCTCCACACACCCCACCCCCGCTCCACACCCCATCCTCTCCTACCATCATTCCCGCTCCACTCCTTTCCCTCTTTCTTTTCAGTGCAGAAACAAAACAAAAGAAAACACAACAAACCGATATATAACTAAATGAATAAACAAGCAAATGAATAGAAAAAATTAAATAAAGAAACAAACAAATAAGCAAACAAGTTAATAAGTAAGCAAATAGACAAACACAATAGACAAACAAACAAGTAAACAAACGAATCAATAAAGAAAGAAAAAAAAAAAAATGAATGAAAAATAAATAAAGAAATAAAGAAATAAATAAACAGATAAATAAGCAAACAAAAAACCAAACAAATAAATGAATACATCCATCCATCCATCCATCCATCCATCTATACATACATACATACATACATACACACATACATACATACATATACAATCAACGGGGACAAGGGCATGTAGTTCAATTGGTTTCTGCCCTGTGTTGTTCCTGGTGACATTCTCTTTTCGTTGCCATCTGTGGTGCGGAATTGAAGGGGTGCCCTGCCAGCCTATCGATCGCCTGTGGCAGTTTGAAAGGCCAGCAAGTACAGGAACCTAATGCACGGTGCTCCTCATGAATGATTTTCTGTCTTTGACTGACTTACGACTCACTGTTTCATTTATCTGTCTCTGTCTTTCTGCTGCTTTCTGTCCTGTCTGTCCGTCCATTCGTCCGGCCTGCCCTCCCCCTCCTCTCTCTCTCTCTCTGTCTCTGTCTTTTCTCTTCTCTCTCCCTCATCACTTCGTCTCCTCTTCTCTCTCAGTCCTCTCTTTCTCTCCATCTCTGTTTTCTTTTTTTTTTTTTTTCTCATTTTTTTTGGGATTCTGCCACAGGTAAGTTCTGACTACATTGAGATGGATGAGGAAAATGAGAGAAGAGAGAGCGACAGAGAGGGAGAGAAGAGAGAGCGGACCCAAGAGGGGGAGATGGAGGACAGCAGGACAGACTCGGAGTGGACAAAGAAGTAGAGATCGAGCCGAGGATATCAAGATGAGAAGAGAGCGGTGAGAGAGAGATGAGAGAGAGAGATAGAGAGACAGAGAGAGAGAGAGCCAGACACAGACGGGAGGGGGGAGGGGAGAACAGGGGAGGGGAGGGGGGGGGAGGGAGGAGAGAGGGGTGGGGACAGACAATACGAGTAGAGACAAGGGGTAGGGACGCGCGGAGGAAGTAGAGAGAGAGAAGAGAAGGAGACAGAGGGGAGGCGGGAAGAGAGGAAAGGGAGAGAGAGGATAGGGAGAGGAGAGGAGAGAGGATAGAGTCTATAATGCTATTATATATTGTACCTTGACGACTGAACAATTAACCTACCAAGGGAACCTTTCATCTAGGGGGGGGGGAGGGGGAGAGGACTCTTTTACAAGTGAGATACGAGCTATTCAAGGAGGGCGAAGAGGGGGAGAGAGGAGAGGGATCAGAGAGGAGCCATACGGGACAAGAGGTCGGACCGGGATGGGACCACTTTGGGACCAGAGAGCTGTCTCCATTTCCTCTTAGAAAGACTGAACAGAGACGCCAGACCAATCCAGGGACCCCAGAGAAAGAGCGGATCGAGCTTTCAAGAGAGAGACCGAGAACGGAGTCCCCAGAGAGAGTCCCAGAGATGGCGATCTCGATACGGAAGGAGAGACGGAGGATCTCACCCACACCCCTCCACCCCCATCTCCTTCCATTTCTTTTCTTCATTTTTGAGTCCTTGAGAGGTTGAGCGTGCGAGAGAGAGAGAAAGAGAAAGAAAGATGGCACGGGAGAGAGATGAGAGAGAGTTTCCTCTGTCCCTCTCCCGTTCGAGTAGAGAGCGGAGTAGAGAGATCCTCTCTCTCGAATCTCACAGTCCTCAAAGGCATCAAGGGGTGTGTCGTCCATCACTCGTTCCAACCCTCCCCTGCGAGTCAGACTGGAACACTCCACCACCGCTACTCACCACAGCCATACCCCGTAGGACAGGGACACTGGGCCACCCTGGGCTCCATTCCGCTGACGGTTCTGTGATGTGACGCCCCTCAACCACGCATGCATCCTTTCATCCCTCCCCACCCCTCCCAATCCCGTCCCACCTCTCTTACCCACCCCCATCCACCACCATCTCCTTCCATTTTCTCTCATTTGGTCCTTGAATAGCGTGGAAAGCTGGCCCGATTGGAGGCCACCACATGTCTCTTTCTCTGTCTCTCCCGTTCGTCCGTCCCCCCCCTCTCTCTCTCTCTCCTCTCTCTCCATCTCTCTCTCTCTCTCTCTCTCTCTCTCTTCCCTTCCCTTCTTTCTCTCCTCTCTGTCCTTTCTTTCCTCCTCTCTCTCCCCTTTCTTCTCCCCCCCCCTCTCTCTCTCTCATTCGCCATATACACCCAAAGGAATGTATGGAAGAGGTGGGGATGGAGGTGGGGGGTGGGGGTCGGGGTTCTTTTAGACTGAGTTCTGTCTCCTCCCTCTGCAAATTCCGAGTTCGTGTCATTCTCTTGGGTTCCTGTTCCATGTGTTCCTGTGTTAAGACGTTTTGTTGTGTGATCCAATCGCTTGGGTTCCTGTCCACGTGTTCCTGTTTTAAGACTTTTTTTTTTCTTTTTTTTTTTTTTTTTTTTGTCGCTATCCCACCTCTGCGCCCACCTCAGAGGCAGTGCACCCACGCCGCTCATTCTGACCACCCCGTCCACAGCCACAGCCCGGTCGGCCCCGCCGCAGCCCCGGCACCGGCAATCCACCAGGGAGCAGTCAATGTCAAGTCGTCAAGAGGCAACCACCGGAGGAGACACTGCACTGCTGCCGAGTCACTTCGGTGGTGTTCAGTGGCGCTGTTTCTGATCTAACATACGCAGGACACCACCTACTAAGCCCCCTACTGACGACAATAATTGCTTAGTCGCGGAGCCGGCGTGAGTGAGCTCTCCCTCCGGAGGGCGCCACCACGTCCGTCCAACGACAGCCCCCATGGACTCGCCGATACCGGTGACCCCGACGGAACCAAACCAAGGCCACAGACGTGGAGAGGACATCGAAACTGAGGTCACCATGAGAGCAGGGCATGAAGGGCCACAGAATTTGAGACTTTTTTTTTTTTTTAAATGGCTGATCGATGAGAATGAGGATGATTAAGATGATGCTACGGATTTCCATTTCGGTCTGAGACTACATGACAGGGCTGTACTCTACACTTCCTTTCATAATATATCCCGGCGTCAAACCAGGCCCGAGAGATAAAGGCACCTGCAGTATTGGTCAGCAAATTTGAGCAACACTCTCAGAAACGCATCCATTAAGTGGAATGAAACTCGACTGTGTGGTCCCAGTCCCAAACTGAGCCTGCAGCAAACTCAACTCTGGGTAGGGAGCCAGTCGGGGCAGAAAAATCCACATGATTCTGATAGGATTCGAACCCACGACCTCCCCAGCCGGGAGTTCCGCGACGCTAACACTTCGCCACGGCGGCTGGTGTTTTAAGACGTTTTGCTGTGTGATCACAATTGCTTGGGTTCCTGTTCTATGTGTTCCTGTTTTTAAGACGTTTTGCAGTGTGTTCCAAATCGCTTGGGTTCCTGTTCCATGCGTTCCTGTGTTAAGACGTTTCTGTGTGATCCAATTGCTTGGGTTCCTGTTCCAGTGTTCCTTGTGTTAAGACGTTTTGTTGTGTGATCCAATTTGCCTGGGTTCTTGTTCAGAGCGGGCTGACATATCCTGTGTGCTCTCTTTTTGACGTGCAGCCTGTGTGATTTCTTGCTTGGGTGGATGTCTATAGTGCCATGTGTTCCTGTTTGAAGACGTTTCTATAGTGTGATCCAATTGCTGGTGATGGATGTTGTCTATAGTGTGCCTGTGTTAAGACGTGGTGTTGTGATGATCCAGTGCCTGTTTTCTGTGTGGTGAGGGTGTCTACAGTAATCGTTTTCTGGTCTTGCGATCGATGTCTATAGTGTCCGTTTTCTGGTGATGGATGATGTCTATACTGTCTCTTCTCTGGTGATGGATGATGTCTATAGTGCCTGTTTTCTGGTGATGGATGATGTGTCTATAGTGCCACTTTTTCTGGTGATGGATGATGTATAGGTGCCACTTTTCTGGTGATGGATGATGTCTATAGTGCCCTGTTTTCTGGTGATGAATGATCTTATAGTGCTACTTTTCTGGTGATTGGATGATGTCCTATAGTGCCTGTTTTCTGGTGATGGATGATGTCTTATAGTGCCTGTTTTTCTGGTGATGGACGATGTCTATAGTGTCTGCTTTTCTGGTAATGGATGATGTCTATAGTGCTGTTTTCCTGGTGATGGATGATGTCTATAGTGCCACTTTTCTGGTGATGGATCACTGATCTCTTATAGTGCCTGTTTTGTCTTCTGGTGATGGATGATGTCTATAGTGCCTGTTTTCTGGTGAGGATGGATTGTCTATAGTGCCAATTTTTGGTGATGGATGATGTCTATATGTGCCTGTTTTCTGATGATGGATGATGTCTATAGTGCCTGTGTTTTCTGGTGATGGATGATGTCTGTAGTTCCTTTTTTTCTGGTGATGGATGATGTCTATAGTGTCTTTTGTCTTCGTGGTGTGATGATGTCTATAGTGTCTGTTTTCTGGGGTGATGGATGATGTCTATAGTGCCACTTTTTCTGGTGATGGATGAAGTGTCTATAGTTCCTTTTTTTCTCTGGTGATGGATGTCTACATTGCCTGTTTTTGTCTGGTGAGAGATGATGACTATAGTGTCTGGTTTTTCTCTGCTTATAGAATAAGTCTATAGTGCCTGTTTTTCTGGTGATAGATAATGTCTATAGTGCTGTGTTTTCTGGTGACGGGTGGACGTCTGTAGCGAACGTGAAATGTGCGATCTTGGCTCCTGTGTGAGCAGAGTGGCGTTTCATGTGTTGTGTTTATTGTGCCTGTAATTGTCTAAAGCTTCATTGCTTGTTTGTGTTATTGTGCTGTAATTATCTAGTTTTCATTGCTTGTTTGCCCATCTCCATAGCTCCTCTCCATTTTGCCCGTGTATTTTAATTCAGTGTGGGTGTGTGTGTGTGTGTGTGTGGTGCGTGCGTGGCGTGGCGTGCGTTGCGTGCGTGCGTGCGTGCGTATGTGTGTGCGTGCGTGCGTGCGTGCGTGCGTGCGTGCGGCGTGCGTGCGTGTGTGTGTGTGTGGTGTTGTGTGTGTGTGTGGTGTGTGTGTGTGTGTGTGTGTATTCATTGCGTGCTTGCGTGCATGCGTGCAATGCGTGCGTGTGTGTGTGTGTGTGTGTGTGTGTGGGTGGGGGGGGGGGGGGGGCGGCCCGTGTGGTTGTGTGTGTGTGTGTGTGTGTGTGTGTGGTGGTGTGTGTGTGTGTTTGTGTGTGTGTGTTGTGTGTTGCTTGCATGTGTAAGGAAATTTATGTGCCGTAAATACTATCAATAATTTAAGCTTTCGCCCTATGGCTCTCTTACACTATTTGCTCACCGTGAAGTGGTGTACATAACCACTAACTCTAACACTGGCGACACTTCGCGCGTGTATGTGTGTGTGTGGTGTGTGTGGGGGGGGGGGGGGGGGGGGGGGTGGGGGGGTTCCGTTGGGGGTGAGGAAGAAAGTGTTTTTGGTTTTTTTGTTTCGTTTGCTTTGAGACGCATGGCTGACAGGAACGAATTGCTACAGCCACTGAAATAACGAACACTATCAATATGTAACGTAGTCTCTGATTACCACAGCGACGGAAAATAAGAACACTATCAATATGACGTAGTCTCTGATTACCACAGCGACGGAAAATAAGAACACTATCAATATGACGTAGTCTCTGATTACCACAGCGACGGAAAATAAGAACACTATCAATGACGTAGTCTCTGATTACCACAGCGACGGAAAATAAGAGCACTATTGATATGGCGTAGTCTCCAATTCAGTCTTTTTTCGTTTCAAATCCATACCGCGTTGCTATTCGCGGTGTTCATTAGCAGAAGAGGAGAGGGGGGTGGGGGGGGGGGGGTCACTGGACTCGGGGATGTTGCCATGACCCTGGGACAAGGATTAAAGTGCTCTCTCGGGATGGAGGTTCAGAAAGAAGAAAGCTCCCCCCCCCCCCTCCCTTTTTTTATTTATTTATTTTTCTCTAATTCTACACCACCATCGCCACCGTCATAACGACGGAGGTCATAAAGAAAGCCACTAAGGATGGAGGTCAGGAGGACAGGGTTTTTTTTGTTTTTTTTTTTTTTTGTTGTTTTTTTTTTTTTAACACCACCAGCTCCGTCCATGTCTTTCCCATGCCTCACAAACACTGGCTTCACTGGACTGTAGGACCAGAACGGTTCCCCTCACAAACACTGGCTTCACTGGACTGTAGGACCAGAACGTGTTTCCTCACAAACACCGGCTTCACTAGGACCAGAAACGGTTTCCTCACAAACACTGGCTTCACTGGACTGTAGGGACCAGAACGGTTTCAACTGTCACTCTGAACTTATGCACTGAGGGATTTCGGCTCTCACTGTGAATTCTTCCAGTGATGATGAGGACTCTGACATTCTCTCTCTCTCTCCTCTCTCTCTCTCGCTCTCTCTCTCTCTCTCTCTCTCTCCCCAGTTTCTAAATACAGCGCTCACTAATAATTCTCCCAGTAAACGATGTGGACTCTGTCAACCAAATCCCCCCACCCCCCCCCCCCACCCCACACACACCATACACACTCCCCCCAGGACTGAATGCAGCGCTCATTCTGAATTCTCTCTCAGTAAATGATGAGGATTCTGGTATTCAAAACCCCCCCCCCCCCCCCCCCCCCCCCCCCCCCCCATCCCTCATCTCCCCCCAAGGTCCTGAATACAGCTCTGATTCTGAATTCTCCCAGTAATCGATGATGACTCTGACAGTCAATTATCCCAGACTGAATACAGCGCTCATTGTGAATCATTATTCAGGCAGCCATTCCAGCTATATTTTTGAAATTCCTCGAGGAGTGTTTTAAACCCTGACTCTGAACTTCAGCCAAGGAGGGATTCCAACCTTCACTCTGAAATTACCCTGAGAATGATTGGAAACCGTGGATCTGATGCAGCCAGACTTCAGCCAAGGAGGGATTCCAGCCTTCACTCTGAAATTACCCTGAGAATGATTGGAACCCGTGGATCCTGATGCAGCCAGGGATTCATCCTAGCCATCATTTCTGAATAACCGAGGAGAGTGAATTTCTTGAAATCTCACTCGACTTTAAGCGACTTTCTTGTCCTTGTCCTGTCTGTCTGTCTGGTCTGTCTGTCTGCTCACTCTCTATCCCCCTGTCCCTCCTCACTCTCTCCTCCTGTCTCGCTCTGTCTCTCTGCCTCCGTCCTCTCCCCTCGTCCTCTCTCTCACTCTCCTGTCTCTCCTCCCAAATCTCTCTACAAATCCTCTCCAGTCCCGCCACTCTCTCCTCTCCCTAACGCTCTCTCTCTCTCTCCCTCTCTCTCTCCTCTCTCTCTCCCATCTCTCTCCTCTCTGCTCTCTCTCTCTCGCCCTTCCTCTCTTCTCTCTCCTCCCCATCCCCTCCTCTCTCTCGCTCTCTGTTTTTTCTCTCTCCACCCCAC
>JADBJO010016223.1:35000-41161 GCA_016801955.1 Conus betulinus | reverse complement strand
AAGGGTTCTCCGAACGCCAGTAGCTGCCTCCAGGAGATGGCGCACAAGGACAGAGTGCTGGAACGCTGTGGACGTGGCCCAACTCTGACCTCATGGGCTCGAGGGGAAAGGGCTGGGAGGTCTTTGTGCGCCTGGGCATAGGCAGATCTGATAGTATTGGATAGCCACCAAAAATAGTGCCCGCCGAGATGTCTTTCTTGTTGTTGGGGTTGATGGAAACAAGAAGGCGTCTCTGCGAGGAACGCCTGGGGTGGGAACGCTCCCAGTAGTATCTGAGGCACCTAGAAGGGCACAGGTCCATGTCCCCGCCACATTCGCTGCCCAAGATATCCGCTAGGGAGCGATAACAAGGGAAGGAGAGGCCGTGCCCGTTTCCTGGTTCTTCGCTAAGAATTCAGGCAGGAACTTAAGCGAGACCGAGCCGTCTCTGTGAAAGGCAATGTCCCGAGGGTCCCCACTGAGGGCATGAATTCCACTTCGCCTCCTGGCTGAGGCCAGGGAGAGAAGGAAGGTGGTCTTGAAGGAGAGAAGGTCAAAGGGAAGGGAGCGGAGGGGCTCGAAAGGGGGTTTTCTCTGAGGGCGTCAAGAACCAGAAAGAAGTCCCACATGGGAGCGCGCCTAGGGGACTGAGCTTCCCGTAGGGCCACCCCCCGAGATAGTTCTCTAAGGAGAAAGTCATTGTCGAATGATGGGCCGCCGAGCTGTCGGATGGTGGTGCATACGACCGATCTCTAGCCCCGAATGGAACTAGCAGAGAGCTTTCGAGAGGACGAAAGTGGGATAGGAAACTGCCTATCTGGATGTTTGAGGGGTGGAGGTAGGGGACCGAGTTAGCCGTGCACCACGTGACCCATCTCTCCCATCGGTAATTATAGAGGGACTCGGTGCTGGTCCTACGCGAGCCCGAGGCCAAGTCCCGTAGTCCCTGCGATGCCCCCCCTTCTGTCAGGGTATCTAGGACAGACCGGGGTCTGTCAGTGGGGGCGGCGGGGACCGGTGGTCGCAATTTGGCTGGCATAGGAGCCAAGCGTGTAGGCGAAGCATCTGGGGGTTGGAGAGAGGGAGGCCCGAGCGAGGTTGTCTGAGCAAGTCCCACCGAGGGGCTAGCTGGAGAGGGGAACGCGAGTTTAGGGACCTGAGGTCTGGAAACCACCACGGGGTTATAAGGATGAGTTTGGGTCTCTCCAGCCTGGCCTTCCTGATCACTTTGTGAAGTATGGGGAAGGCAAACCAGTGCTCCCATACTGTGGTTAGTGTCAGCTTGTTCAGGGTCCACTCTGTGTGCAGAAGGGTCCCTGAGCGGCTGAGAGAGTCTGCCAGGATGTTGCGCGTCCCCGCTATGTGTCTCGCACGGAGGATGGTTCCCCGTGCGTGGCACCAGCGAAGGAGGGCCTCTGTCCGTAGAGAGAGGCCGATGGAGTGAGTTGAACGATAAGCCTTTGTAAATAGCAGCCGCTTGCCTTGTAGCTTTCGAACGCAACGGTCGTGCGTCCGGTGGTCGGGTAGAGGAGGGAGAGTCCCGCGTCCCCTCCGCGGGAAGGTCGTCTCCAACTACCGCGGCCGGCCGTTCTCCCGCAGAAAGAACGGTTTGCTCGGAGTTGGAACCAACTCGTGGGTCCTCCGGGAAAGTGAGCAAACTCTGAACGTCAGAGCTCGGCCCAACCAAGTCCTTCACCATTTTGGGCAATGGCACCGAGCAAAACCCGGAGCACACGATCGTAACACGACGGTCGATCGAGGAGGGTATACAGGTCGATCGACCGTGTGCACACAATAGCAATATAAAAGTAAACGGCGCGCACAATGGAAATATAAAGGAAAACAAGCTCGCTCAGTGACAAAAAAAACACAGCAGCGATGAACGAAACCGTGCGTGAGCAACGACAGTGGCGTGAACCAAAAGTGCTGAGTAACGCCACGTGTAAAAGCAATGCCGAAGGGCGATCGCGATCGCTACGCACACGAAGAAGCCGATTGAGAAAATGTGGCAAATGAATGGGAGGCGTGTAAACAAGTGTAGGAAGCAAATTCCGAACGACAAACCACGTGTATAGCGTGGGCTAGAAAGCTGGTGCGACAAGTAATGGAGACCGGCGCAAAACAAGATGGCGATGAGACCGGCCCGCGATCGTCGCAGAGGAGATAGTGGGATCGTGGTACAAGTGACGGCAAGATTAGAAATCGGAATTAGGGGCAAAAAGGCCGTAAAGGTGAGTGAGAATGCAAGGCCGATGGACAAAAGGAGGCACAGAAAACGCGATGAACGTGGCGATGGAAAGTGCCGATCAACCTCGAACCGGTTACGCGAATAGGCAAGAACTGGGAGCACCACGATCGCAAGAATAATTCAGTAAATAAGGTTAGAACGCCAGAGATAAGCGCAAGCCACAGATATATGAGTACAGAGTGCGAACACAGCAATCTTTACACAAAGGCAAAGTATAGGCGAGACAGAGCACAAGACTTATCTTGCTTGGGCAACAGGCCGAAGTAGAATGACATACAGTACACGATCATCGGCATCTTCCGTAGGCGGAAGTAGGGTGGGCGCCACGTGACTATCTTATGACTGCATTTCCCACAAAACTTCGGCCTGACAGAGCTGACTGACAGCCGTTTAATGCTATGGTCTGACATGGTATAGTATACGACGCCAAAGTGAGGTATTTGAGGGAATCCTGACTGCCTAGGTTGTTGTTCACCCTGAACAGGAATAAGGCACTTGTCTGGACAGGTAACAATAATAGAAATGAAATAACAATCATTTTTTGAAATAATGTTTGGTAAAGTGTGCCAAGTACATTTCATACAATCATATGCTTCTTTAGGAGGGGAGGGATGGTTAATCTTTCAATCAACTTGACATCAGCAATAAATTTAGATTCTTTTTTAAAGCTTACATGGGAACTTTCAACAATATGGGTTTGTTTTAAAGCGAATGATTTGACAGAATATCTGCACCCAATAGAATTCTCACATGCAATACCAAAGCAACTGAGGTATATAATGTTGCATGAATCTCACATTTGAACAAAGCAGTCAACAGGTACTTGCTGAGGTCCGTGTGAGCCGCACACCATGAGAATGACAGTCGATGATCGTCAGAAAGGATAGATTATCCTGAAAAAGAACAGAACCACATCAATATTAGCTTTACAGGGAATTAATGTGCATGGGTGCGTGCGTGCATGTGTGTATGTGCGTGTGTGTCTTTCAGCATGTGTGTCTGACACTGAGAGAGACAGAGTTAGAGCTTGTGTGCATGTTTGTATGTGTGTACAGGTGCATGCACACACACATGCACGTGCATGCATCCATACATGTGTTTGTGTGCTGTTCATGTGTGTCTTGGAGTAAGTGCGAGTCTGAAACAGGATGATTATGCATGTGAGTGAGTATGTCTATGTTCAGTCATCAGGGTTTGCATGCATCTTAATATGCTCATGTGCGTGCATTCAGGTATGTCTATTTACATACACATACTTAGGATTCCTGAACAGAGGTACCTCTTATGATCATTTCCATACATACTCAGTCAAACTATGTTAAAAGATTACCAGGCCTCAAAATATCACAACAATGATATCCACTAACTAACCCACTCACGTAAATAAATCTAGTGGGTGTACCGAGTCACGTTCTCAGCACCTTAGTGACCATTATTCTGCTTTTCCATGACTTGATTCAAATTTGACCATCAGACAATAAGATCATCTTTTCAGTGACTTCATTTCACTTTCTGTTGTTCTTCAACTCTATACTATTAATTACAAAAGAACAATACCTGCTTATCCTGCGAATGAGACTATAAACAGTCTGAGTGTGAATGCACGCTAACATCTTGCACACACGTAAAATCCCATCACCAACTTTGGAAGAGAAGGCCAATTTGGCCATTGGTTTGGATGGCGTATTACACATAGCATGCATCCTGTGTGAGAAACAGAACAAATGAAGAAAGTAGGGAAATTGAGTGAACGATATTAAACAATACTGACTGGATGACACAGGAAACGACTGAATGAAGCGCCCGCTGGCAACACTTCAGTCCGCACTACCCATGTAGGCAGCCCGTTGTGTAAACGAGTGTGGATTGTAAAGCGCTTAGAGTTTGGTCTCTAGCCAAGGATAGGTGCTATATAAGTATTCATAATAATAATAATAATCCTCAACTCTATACCATTCTGAATACCAGAGAACTGTCTCTAACTTCCCTCAGCCCTGTTCCATTATAACTACAAGAACATATTCTGTAATTTTCCCCACATCTAATCTACTCCAACGATCAGCAAATAAAGATTTTCCTTTACAACACTCTGTCTACCAGAGAATAGTATCTTATTTTCCTCAGGTCTACTCCAGTCTAAGTACCAGAGAACAGAGTCTACTTTTCTTCAGCGAAACAACCCTAATCATTACTAGCTTTTGTTCAACTCTACACTTACCTGTCTATCACAGGTAGTTGGTTTTCCTTATGCTCAACTTTTCTCTACACTAACTCACAGGTAAAATTTGCTTTTCCTCAAGTCTGTACCACTTTATCCACTGAAAAATAACAGTCAGCACAGCTTTAACTTCCTAAGAATATCATTCTCTTGTTCCCCAACTATACACTACAATATCCACAAAAGAAATGTATTCAATTTTCCTCAGCTGTAGACAGCTCTAACTACTAAAGAGTATCACTAAGTTGTTCCCAAACTCTGCACTACTATATCCACAAAAGAAATGTGTTCAATTTCCTCAGCTGTACACAGCTCTAACTACTAAAGAGTATCATTCTGTTGTTCCCCAATTCTACACAACTCTATCCACAAAAGAATGTACTCAATTTTCCTCTGCTGTACACAGCTCTAACTACTAGAGAGTATCACTAGATTGTTCCCCAACTCTACACAACTATATCCACAAAAGAAAACGCATTCAATTTTCCTCAGCTGTAACACCTAAACAGTATCATTCTACTGTTCCTCAACTCTACATCTCTTTAACTGCCAACAGTGGTCCACTGAGGCATATGGCTCCATACTCAGTCTGTTTCAAATTAAAAATGTCAAATTGTGTTCCCCTTGGCCAGCTCCTTCATCCAGCTGTTAATTTCAAAGTGAGGTGACTGCAGGCGAAAATTGAAACAAACTTAAGAGTAAAATTACTATGCTGCCAAAACATCCCGCTTTCACTCATCTTTCCACAAGTCTAATAGCTAAGAACATCTGCTCTTTCTAAACGTTATATAGCTCCATTTCACTGTATCAACCACACTTTGCACAAATTTGGTGTTACGTTAATGTGATTGTGCACCATCTTAAAAGAGTGAGACAAAAGGTATGAAAAGGTTCTTTGACTGACTCCAGTGCAACACGGTGATCACCTCTCAACTATCGTGGTAGCAAGACTTGTCCTACTTGTTCATTATATGCTGTCCACTATTATGGATTCTTCCCAACCAGTTCAAACGGAATGAGATTTGTCACTTTACAGGCACCACAGAAACTCTCTGAATAAAGCCAGCACTAGTCTGCAGGGCTTTCAGTATCATTTCTTCCTATTCATTTCATCTTCTTGGTTGCCAGCCACAGATAGAATGCCCCCAACACATGCAAAATGTAGCTGGCCAAACCTGGACAGCCTATTTTGGCATGTGTTCCAAGTTTCTCCCCGGCACCTTGGATTATTATCCAGCCTGAAAAGTTCCACCAGGGAAAATGGTCATGGAAAGTTTTAGTGTCATTCCACACTGCACCTCCCTTGCACAGGGAGTAAGATGAAGCAATATCTCTCTGGGGTTGTTTCCATGTCTTTTACTCCATGTCCTTAATTGAAGTTCCCAATTTGAATTCATTCTTTTTCATTCCTTAACTGAAACTGGCTGAACAACTCTGAGATGTGTTTGAAAGCAGGGGAGAATTTCATACTGGACTGTCAATGAACACTTCATATTTCATTGCAAACGGTAATCAGAAAGCATCCAACTTTAACTGCGGTTAGTTATTTTGTTTAGGATAAACTGTTCCAGTATCCAGGGTTAAGGGTAAATACCAGCGTCCACAGTTTATGGAGAAAAAAAAAGTTGTCAGTGATTTATACATGTTAGTATCAGACATAACGGTTGACAGATAAATTTGTTTTGGTGGACAGTATTAAAGCAATAACACATCATG
>JADBJO010016223.1:0-30000 GCA_016801955.1 Conus betulinus | reverse complement strand
GATTAAAAATGTACTTACTTGTTCCGTCATCTGAATATCTATAACTGAAATATTTCAACTTTACTTTTTGCTCTTTTAATGAATCTAAATAATTATCAACAAATGACTGGCTGATTTATTCATTCACATGTTATACATTTCTTTATTTGTTAAAGTATTTGTTTTTCTGTTTATTCGAATTTTTGTTAAGGTCTTCATTCATTCACAAATTCATGACTTGGTTTCTTTATTTCATTTACCTAATGCTTATTAACCTCTTCCTTTAATCTGCCTGTCTTGATACTGATGTACCCAAAATGGCCATAGATCCTACACAGACACACTGCACATCATGGTTCTTGAATCATACACTACACCAGGGATCAGGTTCGACGTCGGTCATCGGTCATTGACGCATTTAATTTTGAAATGACCTATTGCTTTTTAAGTGGCCAGGTCACATGACTTATTGTTTTTATGTCCAGTCGGTCAACCAAAGTAACCATCTCTCTCTCTCTCTCTCGATCGCGATCACCATGTAGAAAAAAAGATCAGCCCTTAACTCTCCCTATTTACCAAGTTCCGTACCGCACCCACCAACCTACTAGTAAGCCTAGGCCATGCATACCGGTGCTCGGTACTAGCAGGCTTCGCGTCTCAGGAATAACTATTAAAATACGGATCCGTGACAAAATCCGAAACGAATCTTTATCGCTGCGTTTCGCGAGCTTCGGCGAGAAGGATTGGCGATCCCACTTTTGCCTTAACCGAGTCCAGTTCCGGAAAAAAAGTAGACTTGTGCTTTCACTTGTGCTTTCACTTTCAATTTACGTTCAGACCGGTCGACAACGGAAAATGCCTCCTAAAAAGGTGCCGCGGATAGAAAAGGGCCAGAAAACGTCATCTTCCCGCAAGGCATAATCGCCTGAGAACAGTAACTGAGCCAGTCATTTCTAGTCAATGCATGACCTGAAGACCAGAACATCTTGTCAGAAATCAATGACATTCCTAACCTCTTTATTTTCTAGTCAATGAATGGCCAGAATGGCCAATTTTATTACATTTTCCTTTCATTAGTGCATTATTAAAGTTTGAAAAAGCCCGGGTGATATTTGACCTATTGATTTTCAAAATGACCTATTGATTTTATGTTCTTCCGGTCATATGACCTATTGTCTATTGAACCCAACCTGATCTCTGCTACACATAAACACTCTTGTTTACTAGAACATACTAAAATACTCATTTGTAATTTGAACGTGTGATGTGTCCGACAGCCATGTCTGTAAGACATCTGTCCAAAAAGACAATGCCCTTAGACACCCATCCAGCTATAAGTTGCTGATTCAAATCCTAGCAGCACCAGGGGAAAAAACTCTAGCAGCAGAAGGGAATCTCCAAGTCATGACCTAGATGCAGCCATGCAGTCTTAAAGTGTGAAGAGCTCAGGGCCAAAACAGTTTGTGAGGGTTTTTTTTCCTCTGCAGACCTTCTGTTTTCAAGTCAAGTCAAGTCAACTTTATTATCTCAATTCGAGAAATTAATTTGTGGTCACACACATTCACAGCAAATAAACAATGATTTTGTCACATTACCCATTTTCTCACATATGACATTCATTCGTATAAAAGAATTTGGATTTCAAGGTGACTGTATAATATAAAAATAATACTATATAGAATTACATTCCTACAACGCGTTTGACAATAAATTCTAAGATGAGATTTTAAACTAAAATAACACAACTATTCGTTATCTAAATGCAACTGTATGCTCGCTCTGAGTTTAATTATATGTATCTATATAAAACAAATGTAACAAAAATACGTAGTAAAAAAAAAAAAAATGCTGTCTGCCTTTGAGTTTCTTCCCACTGAAGACAGTTTAAGCTTAAGGAAGTTTATTTCCACTACAGACATAATCTAAGCTTAGTTGGCTTAAGAGAAAAATACAAAATGCATTTGATTTTTGATAGAGAACTTGGAACTCAGTGCGAATATATGCTGGAATATTACACATAATCACTTTCTAATAAACAGATTTGTTCATTTCCATTATTAAACGACACATACAATCTCATAACAACTTCAACACACACACACACACACACATAGAGGTATGATGGGAGAGAAGACGGGGGGAGGGGGGGATGTGCAAGTAAACTCTGCTGCACACAACCACACTCACATGCAGTGCGTCACTGCTTTATCGACAGACTGTGAAATCAGTTTACACAAACAACACACTGCACATGTCTGCATAAGAGGTTCCCTGCACTGTATACATGGATCAGCCAGTGACTACCCTAACTGCAATACTGGCTCCGTGTATGCGCCTTTCCCTGGTAATTTGTAAGACAAGTAGCAATCACCAAGACTGAGGTAACATAACATCGGATCAAACTACCAGCTACGCATACATCTCCTGACTGGTCAACGCTGTCTTTTCCAAAAAGCTCCGGTCTTGCAAATTCAAGCTGCTCTGGGGATTAAAACAAATTCTGACCATGATGCATAGATTTTTTTTTTTTTATTTGTACAGCTGATCACTTGAAAACAGCTACAATATTCAAAATGTCGCTGTAGATGTTCAAATTCTGGCAGTTTTCAAAGAAACATAACTATACATTTTAAAACAGCTCTACGGTAAGAATGACAGCATCTTGATCCCAGCCTGCCAAAGAACTGGATTAGTCAGAGACTTTACATTTATCGCAACCAAAGATAAACGCATACCAAAATACTAAATACAGTTCCAAGCATGAAACTGGCCACATGCTCTAAGTGGACTAACTTTTGCTGCATCTCCATGTAGGCGAAGGAGATGAGGTCAGCAGCCAGTCCACTCCCTTGGATGACCACGACAGGGATCTCTTGGTCAGCAGCCACAGAATGTGATCGATGTCTGGCGGCCCACCCTGCACCAGCAACCCCACCACCGGTGTCACCATGGAGTTGATATCCATGCCCAGGTCTGTGTTGTGTGGCACTGTAAACATTAAGTTCAGGCTGAACTACCCTCAAGATGGGTGTTCCAACCTAACATGTCATTCCCGCATCTGCGAATGCTTGATTCAGGTTCTTAGCAATAGAACCCCACATGCGAATAAACCCCCATTTCCTCAGAGCTCTTCAACACACACACGCATGCATGCAAGTACATGCGCATGCTCACACACATGCACACACGTGCGCATGCACACAAACACACATGCACGCACATTCGCCCACACACCCACACACAAAACACAAACATACACATCATCTCACTGTCACAGACAAAACAAGAGAGAATAATGAGAGACAGACTGGAGAGCTGGGAAGAAGACAGGAACAGAGAGCTTGATACTGACAAATTCTATGAGCGCAGCATTTTTACAGAACAACAACCAGTGTGGAACATGAAACTACATAACATCCACAAATGAAATAACAGAAGGGTTTAATGGCTGACGATAATCAAGAGAAAGAGATTATATCTGCCCTGTAGCACAGGAAGGCTGAGAAAAACTTTCAGAATGTGGGAAAATTTTCTCATACTCCTGTTGTATCATCTAAATATGCTTACCATGTCAAAGTCTTGCAAGCTACAGTAGCTGGACAGCTCTGTTTGGCCAAATTTTTGTGGATAACTTGGCAACAAGACACCATCTCTTTATCTCCGTGGCCTAAGCAAACTGCCTCCATGGACCAAAGTAATACTACATGGTAGGGCCAGCAGGGCAATGATTTACAAGGTAATCATGAGACAAACTCCTATTTTGGCACCATATATCATAGCATGTCAAACTGTTGCAGAGGTTAAAGTAATACAAGGATAGCAAATTTCACCAATGGCTCCTGGGATGAGAGGTACGGGTGGACATGGCAGAGTCAGTTGCGATGAAAGAAATCTCCATGTATCAGATCTGGGGATGGCATGCAGAAAGGTCTGACAGAAGGGTCTGTTCTCCATTAACCCCAATCGAGTTGAGATAAAAAAAAAAAAAAAAAAAACCAACTTTCTCTGTAAGCTGGAAACCCCCACTAGGCTCGCAGGGTGGACAAAACCTGTATATCAAACCTCTCAGGATTAAATAATAGGCATAGCCTACAAATGTCAGTGCTCCAGTTGAAGGAAAGACATGAATCAACTCAGAGGAAATGTTTCGGAATACAAGACATCTGTTTGAATGTTCTGATGATGAAAGAGCAATGCGGGAAATTTGGTTTAAGTTGCCAGTTTCAACATTCCTCCCAAGTCCCATTGGTAAGCTATTCCAGCTTTTCCAGTTCAGGTGCAGCTGGGATAATTGTTCTCTATGTCTACAACACAGTTTTTTTTTATGCTGTGGTTATCTGGCTTATTGGGCAAGAATAGCAAGACAGGGCATCTATCACAAAATACCCCACAACTCTTCTTTGACTGGGTAGCAAAAAGACCTTGAAAGTTATGAACTTCACAGTTTACTGTGAACTCATCCCATATGTCCATGAAATCACATACTGCTCTTGTCAGATTGGCGATTTTGTTCTAAAAACTTCTGTGGAATCAAACACAATTCGTGCAAGCCATCTCAGCGATCTGGCAGCCAATTAAAGCTACGGAACAAAATATATTAAGAAAACAACTGATTTCAATCTTTAAAAAAGGAGACATGCTGACAAAATCAGCAAAAAGAATTCTACAGCCAAAAGGTGCTCCATTATATTTCATGTCTTCCACAAGTGAGATGCAGAGTGCGACTGCACCACAGCAAGTTTGGAAACAATGGTTCTCTCTCCTCATTTACTTCGTAACTTGATCTGGCAGCCAAAACTGAGCTGGGGTTGACAAAATTATTAGTCAGAAGTTTATGCAAGACGCTGCTGAAGAAAATGTTCTTAATTATTGTAAAAACTATTTCACTTGCACATGGATGTATTAACATCTTTCTTAGCCCTGTATCAGAAAGGCATGTGCACAACTTTTTCAAAAACAACTTACTTTTATATATGATGGCATCAACACTTAGATTGTTTCAGAGAACTTTGCTAATTACTGTATTGTACTAAAGGTTCCTGTGACATGTTTTATCGTCTATGGTTAACTTATTACGATTTACTATACCCTCCCTCATTTGTTTCAAGTTACATAGGGAAACACTCCTCACATAAGCCAACTGTTTCACAATCACAGTTGTTGTTGCTTCCCTTGAACCACCTTCACTTGCTGAACTTAAGTGTCTGTTAAATCAGTCATCCAATGACCGCATCATACCGGCGCCACCACAGACAGACACTTTGTTATTACGGACGAGTGTTCATCAAATGTACTTCAGTGGAGTATGGGAAGGCCTGGCAGTGCCTGCCTCTTACCTATGTGTCCTGGTGCATGCTGGTATTTTTTTGATTCTTTAACTCCGTGACCACTGATAAGGTTCATGGGATCTTTGCTGTCTTTGATCTTCTACATCTGCATACATGTAGGGCTCCCCATTCAGTGTATGTGTGCGTCATACAGTTGGTGACATTGCTACGTATGTTTCAAAACATTAGACTGAAGGCAGAAACATGCAACACTCATACATGTACATGCATCAATGCAATACATCAATGTCACAAGCATCTGTTTTGGCTCATACCAGAGCTTGACACTCAATACAATTCAGGAACATTCTGCTTAACGTCAGCCCTTATCAACAAAATACAACAGACGAAAGACAGCACTTTGTCACACATCTTCCTTGAGCATGCCCTAAACACTGAGCAGACATCTCAAGGGACCTCACCCTTTTGCGCCCCGCAAACACACGCACTCACATACACACACATATGAAACACTTGCATGCATGCACACACGCATGCACACACATACACAAATGATGGTGAAGCAAGCCAGTCTTTTAAATTTTTGTGACATGACAAGCTCTGTTATTACCCAAATCATCATGTACTGCAGCATCGAAATTACTGAACAAGCTTAGTCTTTTCAACTTGTGGCAAGAAATTCGGTAGTTTTTTTTTTCTCCTAAATTTTCACTACTCACACACAGACATAAGACAAGAACGCATAGTCTGCAGCCATTGAATTTCTACTTGAACAGGATATTTCTTAACTTCCGATTAATCTTCCGCAATCTGCAAAGAATGTCAGGTCTTTGATCAGTAGACTTAAAGCAGGCTGAAGCCCCTCAACCAGTGAAACATGAGTAAAAACATCCCACACCCTCTCTACAGATCCAGAAAACCAATATTAAAGTTTCTAATGCACACACACACTCATACATGACAGAATGATCACACTGACTTGCTTTGTTGCTATAAGCAACTCAAAAAAACATTCACCCTTGACTGATAAACAGGTTTCACTTGCCCTCTCCAGTAAATTTCACATGAATCAGCAACAGACACTCCCCTAGAAATGCATTTCCAATCAGTTTACACAGAACGCTTACTGTTTTCCGCATGACGGTAGCGGCGCGGTTTTCCTACAGGCTTTGTAAAACGCAATTCCAGATTCAGCCTGACATTGAGGAGTCCTTCTAGGTCCGAGGCCTCCACATCATCTAGGAGAATGAAGTGAGTGTGGTCAGGATTCAAGTCAAACAGTTTCATGGCAGGGTTGCCTCCCCTGTTCTCCACAATCTGCTCTTCCATGTCTGTCAGCAGAGCAACAAAACGGCATTCTTTTACTAACATTATCATCACATTGTACCTTAATAGTTTTGTTTCTCATAAGTCTATATCTACATCATTTTTCTTTTTTTTTTCCCTAAAAAAGGTCTTTTTCACATGATCAGGTAATCTTAACATATTTGTTCCCAATCGCAAACAGCAAAAAAAAAAAAAAAAAAAAAAAAAGGCAGGGGATTAATGAATCAAATTGTAGTCATGTTTACAATTCAGTAAAAAAAAAAAAAAAATGTACGAGCGATACATTTTGACGCCGTATTTTTTTTCAACTGCCTGTTCTTCCTCTACAAAGCTGTGACAACAGGATAGCAAAAATCTCTATCGATACCCTTTGTTTTATAAGTTAAAACAAAAAAAAATAATGTTTATCATGGTATACTAGCATGTAAGGTCTAAAAAAAACTGCTACACTGCTGGTTGCATAGAATAGGTTGCTGGTAAAATGCTAACTAAAAAGCATGAGTTGAATGTATGCAGATAGTGTAGCATAAACCTTCGACACAACCTGAACATCAACATTGTTGTTAAACTGACTACACAATAATAAAGGGGGGAAGACAAGAAAATACCTCAGATCAATCAAAGATGTAACATTACAGACTTTCCCCCAGCACAAATAATATTATTTTTCACTATTTTTTAAAAAACTAATTCACATGGACTCAACCACCTCCTTTCAAAGACAAATTTTGTTTCAAGACACCAGCAGCCATGGTGAAGTGGTTAGCGTTGCAGACTCCTGGCTGGTAGGTTGTAGGTTTGATTCCTATCAGAACCATGTGAGATTTTTCTGTCCCGACCGTCTCCTACCCAGAGCTGAGTTTGCTACGGGATCGACTAGGAAGACTGGGCCCACACAGTTGAGTTTCATCCACTAAATGGATGCATCTCCAACAGTGTTGCTCACATTTCCTGACCAACACTGCAGCCAGGTGTCTGAATGAAATGCACACTACTCAGTGCACAATGAAAGTACAAAGTAACTCACTTCATTAAAAATGTTGCAATCTTCATCTTCAGATATCTTCTTTAAACAAAGAAATGATGCCTTCATCTTTTAATCCTTCTCTGTTCCTGCTTGTGGGGGGGGGGGGGGGGGTGTCAATAATAATCTCCCTCTCTCATCCCCTACACCCATCCATCCCCCCTCAATCTCCACCCTAATCCCAGCTTCAATGGCACAGTGGTTTGTAGCAGCAGATTTCCAAGCTCAGAAACTGTAGGTTTGACTCCAACCAGAGCCATTTATCTGTAGTATTTCTTCTGCCCTGACCAGCCCCTGTTCAGAGCCGAGTTTGCGACGAGCTCTGATGGGAAGTCTGGAACCATACAGATGAGTTTCATCCACTTAATGGTTGCATCTCTCGGAGTTTTGTTCAAATTTCCTGTCCACCATTGCAGGTGTCTGTGCCTCTCATTAGTCTCAAGCCTGGCTGATGCCGGAACATACTATGAATTCAAGCTTAGCATACACAGCTGAGTCATGCAGTTTATTACCAGAATGGAACTCCACAACATCATTCTTCACCATCCTCATTCTCACCGATCAGCATAAAAAAAGAAGTCTCAAATTCTGTGCCCCTTCGAGCCCTGCTCTCACAGTGCCCTCAGTTTTGACTTCCCCTCAGGATCTACTTCCTTGGTGAGTTCACGTCCAGACCACTGCCACTGGCAAGTTCATCAGGACGGCTGCTAAACCGAAATGATGGCACCCTCACAAAGGGGACGCAGAGCAACCAACCAATTGTTCAAGTAAGCAGTGTCCGGTGTATGGTAGATCAGAGCAGGCTCCACCTGAACACCACCAAAGTGACTGCATGGTCAGCAGTGCAGTGTTTCCTCTGGTGAGTTGCCTCCCAATGACTTATACTGACTGCTCCCTGAGGTTTCCCGGTGCCAGGGATGCATCGGGACAAGGCAGAGTATGGCTGTGGATGGGAAGGCTGGAATGAGGAGTGTGGTGGTAATGCCATAGAACTGACAAAGGAGATGAGAAGGAAAAGAAATTTCTTTTCAATTACCAATAGTTTTCCCTGTTGTGTACATTTTAGGAGCAAACTTCAAATTAAACCCTTACGCTGCCGACATCACATTTCTGCGACAACGTGGCTCATCACCGATGTTGCCAAAATGCGACCAACTAGAGTTACTTAACTCCCAATACCTCCCTCTCCAAGTTCATGAGATAGAATGCCAGCAATAAACGTTATAGTTGGGGGCTGACCTGACCTGTGCTCACAGCCATTTGCTTCATCAGAGAGCTGTTCATTTAAGTGTTCTTATCGATTTTATTCCGATTGTTTTTCCATACACTATGACGTCACAACCAAGCACTTCACGTACTCGACCTGCTGTACATTTACCACAGATCAGGTGCTGGAAATATTGAATAGACGGTCAGTTGATCCTGATTCAGATAAAGAAGACCCAGATAGCGATCAGGAAACATTAGGGGATAGCAAGAGCTTGACCGAATTACTGCAAAGTGAGGTGTTGTACGCGTGTCAAAGTGGTGGGAAACGAGAGATCAGATCAGACGCAGTCTCAGCGTGCGTGCCTAGTGTTTTGGCGTTGAGCCAACCAGCAGTCACTGACACTTCAGAGTGTTTGTGAGGAGGCGAGCAAGACGAATAGCTTAGACTAGTAAAGGCAATGAACTTCAAACACAGCTGGCTTGCAGGTCGAGGTTGAAGGGGGCGTGGGTCGACTGACACCTGTCAGAGGTGAGCAGCAGAGATGTGTTTCGGTGGGAATTATGATCAGCTTGAATGGCTCCCCAGGTTCCAGAGACCAACAGGCAAGTGAATGACTTTTGTTTTCATAAAAAAAAATATTGCTTTCAACAGTGAAAGTGAAAGGGATGTACGTGTGTGTGTGTGTGTGTGTGTGTGTGTGTGTGTGTGTGTGTGTGTGTGTGTGTGTGTGTGTGTGTTTTTTTTTCTTTCTTTCATGAGTATCAGGCGTAAGAATGAAAATGTGTGTGTGTGTGTGTGTGTGTGTGTGTGTGTGTGTGTGTGTGAGGCCGTTTCTTCCATTTTTCTGTTGGATATACCATACTTTCTGGTCTTCATTCGTGAGTGAAGTATTCTTCCTCCTTGTTACGAGTTTGTTGGCATGCTGTCTTCTTTTTTATGTTGAGAAGTAAGACAACATTCATTTTTTTTTTCATTTGCATTTCTTTTACGCTTGAAATTATTAAAATTTCAAACTGTTGTTGATTAACCATTACTACCATGTTGTAACATAATAAAATTACAGTGTATCTCCTCCATTTTACAAAAATTAGCATAAGAATTGGTTGTTTAGTTCACGGATATCCACGTTTAACATATGCTGGTATGAAATAAGAGTTTGTTTTTTTTAAATGGCTGGCGATGGGGATTTATGCAAAATAGAACATCTGCTGGTGAAAGGGTGAACATGACACATCTCGTTTACCAGATGACACAACTGCTATCAGCAAGAACTGCTGGGAATACTTATGGTCAAGTCTTGCCGATAAAACTAGCAACAATCAATCCCAGCAGTCAAGAAGTACCAACTGATTTACTGATTTGGACACTCATAACATTTGAAGCCTTGCTACAAAACCAACATAACTGAAAAAAAAAAAAAAAAAACTTGGTAAACTGTTCTTCAGTGTTGCATCCTAATTACTTCTCACAGGGGTGAGGGAAAAGGGGAAAAAAAAGAGTCACACAGCACATAGCATGCTGTGTTACAGGAACCAACAATACAGCCCTACAAACTGGTTACTTGATGTGACATCGTAGCAACAGCATAAAAAGTTTTTATATTTATAGGCTTGCTTGATTAAATTCAGCAGGAAAAGAAAATAAAATTCTCTCAAACTGATCACAGAATCTTTCTAACAATTCTCATCAACTATCAACGCTTCAAAGATTCCCCCCCCCCTCCCCCTTACTGTAGTTTTTTATGCTCATTACCAAGCTTGAGGTGGTTCATAAATCTCTGAAGTATCTGACAGCTGGTGAGGATTATTACCACACTCTCTCTGCCACAATTATGAAGTATATTGCTTTCTTTTTTTTTTTTCTATCATAATTTATGTTCATACTAAAAATAGCCCTTTCATACACATGATCTTAAAGCTACTTTCACATGATACTGCTCCAAATCTAATCAGATCTACCTCTCCTGTCAAGCTGCTGGAATAGACCAGTCCACCTCTGGACGCAACTCCAAAGATGTTGAGATGTTGGGAGGCGTTCCTGCATAAGGACGTTCTGGATGCGAAGTGGATTCATGGCAGCGTTCTTTCGTCGCGTCATCTCCCTGTAAGCAGCATCCCCAATGATCTTTGACACCCCAATGTCCATGCCGTCTGTCAGTATCCACATGTCTGTCGAGTTGGAAGCCTGGGAACAAAATCACATATAAAAAAAAAATTAAATAAAATGATAGTACACAGACTGTTTCATCAGGAAACGTAATAGTGCAGTGTTAGGAGCAGTCACTCCCAATAGCTGAGATCAGGCATGACTTTGGAGGGTACCACACTCATAACCTCCCTTGAACACACTCCACTTAGATGTCGATGCATATCCTTTTTCTTTCTCCACCATACATGAGGGAGGAAAAGCAGCAAGGAACCCTCATAACGTCATCCCAAAGACAAGCTCAGGTATCTAACACATCCTTCCCCAATACGCCCTCAAAAGTTATGAAAATATTTTTAATACACCCTCAAAAGTTATGAAAATACCTTTACGTAAGTAAAGTTGTGAGAGCATTGTTCACCTTACACATGCAGATCTCTAAAGACATTCTGTGTTGTTTGTATGGTTTGGGTATGTAATTGATCTTTTCTGAGTTGGTTGATGTGTTTGTGGATGAGTTGGCTGTGAGCATGCATGAGCTGAGTTTTGAAGTGGTAGTTATGGGGCCAAAGGCATGAAATGGTGTCCAAAGCTGAATATAAGTGCACCTGGTTATTCTGATCAAGCTAACGATGGCAGCTGCAGTGTGAAATTCATAAACTAGCCTTCACTGTCAGTGAAAAATGAATTAAGGTTGTTTTTTTTTTTAATTGAACAATTTTTTATTTATTACAAAGACACATACAAAGCACAAATATGCACATATCAATAGAAAGGAATAACAATGAAAGTAAAGGTGATAGTTAAGTAAAGGTACCAGTTCTAGAAACAGCACTGGACACAGCACTTTGATAATCAAGCATGGATTTGACAATACTGGTAATAAAAGTATTTTGTAACTAGTAGCGTATGAATCAGTAAATGCTACCATCTTTCCTAATCCTATGAGGAAAATGATATTATATTTGAAAATGAATTAAGTTTGTTAGCCTGACTGAGTTGGTTGAGCTCTCTCTAACAATAGCCTGACTGAGTTGGTTGAGCTGTCTCTAACAATTTGTAGTCAAAAAAGTCAATATCCTATGTAGTTTGGGCATTTTTTTTTACGACATAAAAATGACCTGTTTTTTAAAATGCAATATCTTGAGACAAAAAAAAGGGCTTTGAATTCTAATCCACACAGTCAACATTATCCATGTTTTGACACAAGCATTGCTGTAGTGAAAACTGACACTAGGCGGTACGCATGGAAACCATAAATATCCAGAGTGTGTAGGTAACTTTTTTTTGTGAACTTCATATGTTACATTCACGTAAAAAACATAACTTTAAATGTTCCTCTCTAGTGCTTGCTTGCTTTGACCATGTTGTCCTTGGAAAAGCCCTTTGAGTTTCTTGTAAATTGTCTACACATACACAGTGATTGCTTCAGTGCTCAAATGCATTACAATATGAGTTATAATATGCTGCAAGTTTTCAACAATCTTGATGTTGAATGTAAGTACTGGAATATCATTTGATAATGTGGAGCAATATCGAAACCATCAGATTTAAGATTGCCTATAGACATAATCTGAGTTTTTCTTCACAACTCATGTGACCTTTTTTGTGAAAGTGATCCACACAGACACACCAACAAAATTCAAATCTACATTGCATGATTTCAGTTTTTCACATGTTCTTATAAACAAAATAAATAATTTAGCATAATGTAAGGTGATCTTGACAAACAAAAATTTAGAATTTGACATTTTTCAGGTGTGCTCATAACTTCACTTCAATTTTTGACATTAAATCATCAGGAAGTTGAATTACCAATCTTTTAACCAAGTAACAGAAGTAACTCTGATTTGTAACTGTGTATTCGTTTGTTGTGTGTTTGTTTGTGCAAATCAGCAGCATGTAGAATCAACACTTGCTTCAAAGCAGGAAAAAGACCAGTCCATGGAACTTCTTGTCTTCAAAAATGAAAGTGTGATCAGCAATCATCCCAAAGTAACAAAATCATAAACTCTCCATTTCTCTTTTTTTTAGGTGTTGTAATTTCAATATTTGTGCACTGCCATTCAAACCTAATTAAACTCTGCCACATCAAAAAGAACTTTAATCTGAAATTTTACTATGTAACATTGCAGAAAGATTTGTAACAGATTAAGACTATGAAAACAATGTTTTTTAGGATTGTATTTCTAAATCATATTCAAACAGTTCCTTCCAATTTATGTGTATCAAAATGCTTGCTAGTAGATTTCAGATGTATGCTTTGTTAAGAAATAGCAGTACTTTGCATAGATGATGGGGAAAACTGGGATATTTGGGGTAAAGCATAGTCTGAAAACATACCAAGAAGAATAACTTATATCCATATACTACATCTTTTTTTAATTCTTGGAGCTATCTTTCAATTTCCAATGAATATTTTAAGTATTCTACTTCCCCTTCAACAGGAAATTATATCAAGTATTTAACTGAGTGTATATTTCACAATATCATGATTTATGAAATGAAAGAAAAGTTCTGAAAGTATGAATCATACATAACATGACATCTATTTCTGACTTCCCTCCACCGCCCCATCCCACTGTATTCACTACCATTGTAAAGGAGACTGAGTAGTCTCTTACTTAAATAAACTAAACATATATATGTATGGACACACACTGGAAAAATTTTGACTTTGTCTTGTAACACCGTGTGAAGTTATGCAAGATTCCATTTCATTTTGAAACTATGTAAATCATCACAAAAATGACTATGAATCACAACAGAACTCTGGAATTGCAGACTTCAAAATAAATATTCAATGCCACAAAATGGACATCTTTTTGTGTTTTAGGCCATGGGCACAATGACTGCAGCTTCTTGTTTGAACCACTGGGGAAGATGGGTGATAGATGGAAAGGAGGAGTCGAGTAGTTTTAAACAGCTTATGATTGGCTTGGAATAGAAACTCTGGGCGTGGTAGTGTTAAGAGTGGCACTGTATGTGGTTGAAAGAAGTGTGAAAAAGAGAGAAGCCACATGGATAAAGAGTTGTCTAAGGCACTGTTTGAGAAAGTTCAGATGAGATCCAGGCTCTTTTTCAATTATATTTTTGCATATTCCTCGAGTAAATGGTGGATGATGGGTGTACTTATTTGTTTTAATGAAATTTCTTCATAGTTTGATTTCTCATTATGAGATAATATAGTACATTTGACAATCTGACTTGATTTGCATACACTGTAGCCCAGTTTGCATATTACATTTTTTCAAGATGTACCAGTATGCAAGCATATACACACAGGGTATACCTGCATACATGAATGTACTCATGTACAGTGAAGCACATGCACATCATTAATGCATGTTAAAATACATGCAGGTATACGTATACATACATATATCACTCACTCACTCACTCGCTCTCTCTCTCTCTCTCTCTCTCTCACACACACACACACACACACACACACACACACACACACACACAGAGATCAAATCGTAACCATCAAAATCCAGCATACCTCAATAATGCCTTCCTGGAAGTCATCCTGAAATCTGCTGTTTTCCCAGGGTATAAAGTACCGTGATGAGCCCACCACACTGAGTACCAGTTTCGGTGTGCGTCGACGCCAAGCAACACCCCATGAACCTTGCCACATCGTCCATGCTGGCGTCTTTATTCACTATCATGTAATACCTGTCCTGTAAACACAAAGTGTTAATCAATACGTTAACACCAGCACTGTAACACCTATCGAAATGAAAATAAATTTCAAAGAATGTATTGTTTTTATACCACATTTTACAACAATTTGTTTCTCAGATTACACTCTGTAACCCTGTTGAAGATAGCAACTTTCTGTTGTCTAATGAATGATAGAGCTGATTCTGAAGTCCTGTGTTACAAGATGTAATGTACATAAAACATGTAACGTCATCATAATATGCTATTTCTTTCTCTTTTTTTTCTTTAATAGGAAGAAGAAATGTTAATTTGCAAAATGATGGACATAAGCAATGACTGCAGTAAAATTATTCTCCAGGAATGATGCAAGGAAACTCTACAACTCGAATTCCTTCAAACGGAGAGTGCTTATAACAAAGTTCACAAACGGTGTGATGAATAACCACAACAATATTCAGACGTACACCTCCACCCTGCTGCACACAGATGATAGAATACTACTGGAAAACCAGTAGTGGAGATCTATAATGGTACCCCAATTATGTGGATCTTAAAGGATTTGATGAAGGAATCAATCCACAACCATTTGTGTTGGTAAATATCAGGGGGGCTATCTGTCCGTGTTCTTGCTGTTCTCTGAGTGTTCATCAACTTAGAATTTTAGTGGATCATGGACAATACTAAAACACTGTTCTTCATTACTTGAAAAGTATCATAAACTTCACTGAAGTACCTCAGAGAGTGATGGAAAATGGTTGAGAGCATCCAATGATCTTTTCAAATATTCTGATGCATATGTTGGGCATTTTCTTGTGATCTATTTAACCCACTGAATACCCTTATATCTAATTTTGTTACCAGTGCAACTTAAAGTTAAAACAAGGAAGACCAGCCACTGGAAAGTTTGAACAGAAATTTCCCCTAGGAGACTGGTAAAATCTCTTCCACATTTTTTCCCACTATGTGCAGCCAAGGCTGAAGCCTAAAAACCTCAAAAAGTCAACTCTATGAACTTTAATTGCACCAAGATCTATCTATCTCCCCCATCATTATCAAAATTTGTAATAACTACATAATCATATCATAACAATTGCACGCATGCATTTTATGTACAGATTTTGTGTAATTCAGATAACCGTGACAAAGATAAATTATCAGTTTAAAAATAGAATTATGTAATTAAAAACATGGCATCAGCCTTATACTTTAGTGCATGTGCGAGACTGTAAGCATGCATTATTCTTTATAACACACACGTGTGTCTTTGAGTAAGAAAGTTACACTTTTTCCCAAATTAAAAATTAAAAATACCTTTGTGTCCTCTTCGCCTCTGACTGTAAACCGTACAACTCCAGCAGGAAATGGCGGGCAGAATGCCAACCTTTCAGAATGGTCATTGCCTTCATATGTGTCATAGGTGTTGTACACTTTATACACTTTCCTGAAGACATCATTGTCTTCCGAAAAATCCCCAGCTGTATCTGTCGTTTTTGACTCTTCAGATACACTTCCAATAATGTGTCCATCGGACTTGCCTTCTTCATTTTCTCTTTCCACAGTAAACCTGCCTATGGACAAACTGGCATTGTCTGCTTCAAGACTTTGAACAAAAAAACTAGGGTCGTGTGCTATTTCTCGAGCTAGTGTGGCCCAAACTCTGAGTTCGTCTGGGATTATCAGACAGCAGATGGCTGAGATGTGGACTTTGTGGGGAAGAAGCACTGGTGTCCACCCTTGGCCCGACAGAAGACAGTGAAAGCTGAGATCTGGATGTCCTGGACATGTTCTCCAGTGGGGGTTAACCTGCTGAACAGACAGTAGTACACAAAATATGAAAAAGATTAGAACCAGCATAGTAACAGTATGAAATAGTTTCTGTGTAATTCTTAACACCTTAGTTTGCTCTGGTGCTTTTTTTTTCCCCCCAAGAACTTGTCCATCAAAGATAGAAACAAATGGAAGGCAGGAAGGGGAAAAAGGGGGATGGTGGGGAACAAGAGAGGAAGGGAGGTGATGAACATGCAAGAGAGCACATACAGTGCATGTTGAGACCAACTGGTTTAAACCTTTCATTATTTTCACATTTCTGAACAGGTAAAAAGGAAATTTACAGTAAAATGTGTACTGTAACATGCACTTGTGTTGCTACCATTACAAAATATCCTAAAACCTCAATCCCATTCTTTGACAGGATAAATGGTCTATAGCCTCACACACACACACACACACACACACACACAGTCTCTCTCTCTCTCTCACACACACACACACACTTTATCCTCACAGAAAGTGATATTATCATCGTCAAATTCTAATGACGTGCAGTGGAGAGATACCTGCAAAGAGACGGAATGGCAGGGGAGAGTTCAAGACCTTTGACATACAAGTCACCATGATCTGGGCTTCATGATCTTTCTGGAAAGTTTCCAGTCAATGCCCCCACACCTCACACCACACAGCATTATCAACTTAAGGGTCAACGGTAACAAAATGGAACGCTTGACCTGCTCCTAAAATGCTGGTGAAACTTGAGTTCCAAAAACTGGCACCTTTTCTGGCACAACAACGTGCATTTCTATGCATCTACTGTCCCTGGCGTCAGAAACATTCACACACAGTCAATCTGCGCCTACCAATGCCTGGTAGGTCAATTATGATTATAACAGATTTTCATGTTTGCAAAACTGAAGTCTACTTGTTCAACTGTTGGGCACATGATTATCATTAAGGGTTCGCTGCTTAAAAAAAAAAAAAATTGTCTTAATTATATCAAACAGCTAATTTACATATAGAACCGTAGGACAACGTTGCGAGTGATGCGATGGAAACTTACCCTAAAACAATTCCTCGAGTTTCTTTCCGTCAACAGTTATATCTTCTCTTGCAGGCTTAATGCGCCATACGAGTACACCATCGTTTTCACCATTTCATGGTTCCATTCAATAATTACCGATGATTCACGCGAATCAAATATCGCCTAGACTACGATTCACACTGACAGGCTGAGAGTAGACTGAGTCAGACTAAAAAAGTTTGATGATCGCTGACCTGCGTGCAAAAACGACATAATTATCCATATCCTTTCCATTCACCGAGTTCTATTGAATTATTCATTGTCAATAAGCTCACAAAACGACACTTTAACACACAATTACGCATATATGATATCCCATGCAGCTGAAAAGACGGTTTTGCCCAACTGTCGACTGACACTGCTTTGTCACACCGAAACGAAAGCGTCTGCTCCGAAGGCATACAATGCGACAATCCTCAGAAATTGATGACGTCATTTTCCTTCCCTCTCTTTTCAAGTTGAATGGGCGGTCACCTCGAGGCCTACAGATAGCTTCATCTGCAAGCCAGAGAACGTCACTGATTTCAGGTGCAGGGTTGGCGGGTCTGAGAACTGAAGGGAGTAGTACAATGGACTGGCTTTCAGTAGACAAGATTTCACAGCCAGTAAAACGCCCAATAGATTCAGTTTCAATAATGAGGCGTCACTGCGTGCGGACTAGTCCATACACGCGACTCCACATCCGTTAAGTTTCGAGACTACGTTGCGCATGATTTGACTAAAATGAGAGGATTTTAGAAGAGGGTATCGTGGCTACGATTTAGCGGTTGTCCGACCTACGCATTAGCCCAACGCACTGGTCACAGACCTCGGGCACCTACCCAAATCTGGCTGTGCCATTATCCTCATTGTATGTGAGTGAACAGGTGTGTGTGCATGTGGGCACAGGCAACGTGTGTGCCAGTGCACGCAGTGCGCGAGTGCATGCGAGCGCGTGTGTGTGGGTGTGTGCATGGCGCTTGTGTGTCTGTCTGTCTGGTGTGCAGATGAGCGCATGTATGCGTGTTTGTGATCTGTGGGCTTGTGTGAGCATGTTCCTGCACACACGCATCTGCAAACGTGATGTGTACGTATATGTTTATGTGTGTGCTTGTGTATATGGGGCATATACGCACATGTGTGTGAGTGTGTGTGTGCGCACGCGTGTATGTGTGCGTGTATTCACACATGTGCATGTGTGCGCACACGTAAGCGTAGGCTACATCTGCGTGTGTGTTTGTGCGCGCCTTCGATCGTTTTGTAGGAAAAATGAGTGTCCCGAAGATGACATCATGATCACACAACAACAACAACAACAACAACAACAACAACAACACACACACACACACACCACACACACACACACACACCAATAATAACCACACACACACAACACACACAACACACACACACACACACACACACACACACACACACATCTATGGACTCTCCAATTTACACACCTGCATCGCTTCACCGATGCACACCCCCACCAGCGCACGCACACACGTCTACAGTATACACTGGGGTTCCTGGGATGGGAGATTCAAAGTCGCTATCTCAGTTGGCATGTGTTAATTCGTTTGTGTGTATTATTTGGAAGGCTTAGTATGATCCTGCACCAATCCCAAGGAGTCTTTCATTGTTGGCCTTGAGATTATTCCAATGTTTGGTTGGTGTTTTGTTTCCCTTCTCTTCCTTCATGCTAAAATAAAATATGGTACCCATTCCTGAAACTGTGCAATCAAGACAGATTGATGGCACAATTTCAGGAGGATCTAATCAATTCGAAGTGAAATCAGCTCAGCGCAATCTCATCACGTTGAATGACTTTATTTTACTATGGGCTATTATGTAGTTTGGGATTTTCTTTGTCTGTTTGCATAGTAGTCTTGTCTCACATACTCTCTTAGAAGAACCATTCGTCTAGGCACATAATTCTCTTGTCTTTATTTGCCCGGTGGTTTTTGGTCTCCAAAAGATTAGGTTCAAATAACCATAAATTCTTAAAAGTTCAATTAAAGCCCCCCCCCCCTCGGGTTTTAAAAAAAGGGGTGGTTCGCTTAGCAGGTGGTAGCTTGGTTTTTATGGTGGTAAAATGGGGTAGCAAAATGGGGGGAGTAGGGGCCGGTTGTGGTAGAGGGTGGTAGGGTAGCTGGTAGCATGGTCAGCGGGGGTCCTGTAGTAGCACATTTGGGTCTTAGCGGTGGGTGGTGGGGTGGTGCCTTTAGTGGGTAATGGTATGTCGGGTAGCTTTGGTAGCTTTCCCCGGTAATTAGCAGCCATGGGGGGGGTTTAGCCCAGGTTATTAAGGGGTATATTTTCAGCGGTAGCACTACGTACGCATTCAAGGAAACCCACATCACCAAAATACATTGTTCCAACAACACAATGTTTTCACACAATGTATACTTTGATGTATGCAATATGGGCAAGAAAAGGAATGTTCATTCAGTTTAAAACCCCCCCCCATCGCCCCCTCATGCAAAAAAATGTATGACACACTTTGGTAATTTTCGGAATTGAAAAAAATTCAATGCTTTGAAGCTTTCTTTCATACTAAAATCTATGCAGTCCGATATTCCTACAAATGAATCGTTCTTTGGTATTTTTTTTTTTTTTTTTTTTTTAATAAACCCAATGAAAAACTATGATTGATTTATCTTGATTGGTGCGGTGCTGCTATTTCCCTAGAGTTGGAACGGGAATTGACTCAGCACAACAGTGAACCTTGTCCTCACAAAGTCCAAAAATTAGAAATTTATTAGAAACTGTCGTAATACAAAAACTAGCCAGGTTTGTTTACAGCTGAATGCCTGCTTGCAGACCTAATTAATAGTGAACGGAAAAAAATTGCTCGAGTTTTGGCACCAGATGATGACGGTACATGATCTACAAAACATTGCTCATGTCGGTGGTGTTGCTGTCCAGCAAGCACTGGGGCCTTTCTCGTTTTAAATAAACCCCTGCCGAAAGGGGGAACAAGAAACACAGAAAACTTCCAGAGATATTGGTCTGCACTCTCAAACAAACAAGACATCCTGGACAATTATTACCGCACCAGTTTTCCTCGGTGGAAAAAATAATCCATTAGGCTTCCTGATCAACTTGACAACCTCCACGTCTTATTTGATTTACAGGTTTGACAATGCTGACTTTAGAGGAAAACATTTGAATATATTTATTCTTTAATATGCCATAATAAAAAAAAAAACATAATAGGGGCCTGTCCTGACATGGAAAGCACGTGGCGCAGCAATCAAACAGCGGGCATACTGTGACAGCGCATTCTACGCTGGATTCACACCCGCAGGTGTATCAGTGTGACCTGTGTAACGCGAGGCTTTATTAGGGCTGAATATCCGAAGTATGCTGGTTCATACAAGAACAATATTCCTTCAATTAGACAGATGAAATTCAATACAGGAGCAATGGACGGCCCTCCTTTTGAACCCCGACAAAGAAATCTTTCTTAGAATCTTCACCATAACCGTTGAAAACTAGCCGATACCGGGCTTTGACGACTTAGTTCAATATCACGTTGCAAGGACACATAGCTAGAACAGGTGGGTTGAAAGAAACTTTTCAGGAGCATTTTGACAAATAAAAAAAACCTACAAACACAAACAATCCAAAACCTTTGTGGGTAGATTGATTTTCTTTAGATTGGAGGATTGAATCCTTGCAGGTCTATACAGGACAGGTCAGCAGGGAGTATCAGCGTCTTCCAATGAAGTTACGCGAGGAACGGCGGGAAGGAGGAGGAAGCGCGGGAGGAAGGGTGGGGGAAAGGAAAACAAAAACAAACAAAAAAACCCCACTAAGGCTGGCCGGGTCGGTCTCGGCGGTCAAAGGAAACAAAAAGGCAAGCACCCGAGGGTACGTGAAAACATCTGGATGGGACAGGCACAACCCAGACAGAAGACAGTACAGTTCTGGCGCCTTGTGTGCCAGGAACAGAACCTCAAAGCCAAACGAAGGGCAGTTACTTTCCACCAGCGGACCCATGGGAATACAGGAAAAAGTACTGCACCATTACACAACACCGTTTGCTCCCCCTCTTATCTAATTACTATCGATTTCAGATTCTTGGAGCGAGAAGAAAGGACACTGCTCGCGTAAAATGGCTGATCTTTCTAGAACGATAGAACGGGCGCACAAAAACACAACGCAGTAGAAATTGTTGAGATCGGCGGGTTACCTGCAGAAACAGGTGAAAAAAACACGGCCCTTAATCAACGGAACCAATTTTGTTATATATTATACTGTATAGGTTCTGTCTCAAAGTGTAAGGTATTTATTGGTGGGCGCATTATACAGTAAAACAAATGGCCCGCCGTCCGCCTCGAACTCCCGCAGGAACTACCCGGGTAAGACAACTTTTGTGGGCGCCATAAGCTTATTTATTACAACTGAAAGCAGGCAAACACCACTCGGAGAGTAATCGGTAGTAAGCAGGGACGTTCAGAGTTGTCTAGTGACTTTGACACCCCCGGGTAGCATACTAGGCTATTATCCACCAGAACAGTTTTAAAACTCAAATTAGCCATGACTACTGCAAAAGACTCAGAACATACTGTACCCCCCAAAAACTAGACCCAAACAAAAGTGTTCGAGGTGTCGCTTCTCACCCCCTGGTATGGGAAAAAGCCATGCAGGAAGTAATGCGCAACAATCACATTGGAGAGAACCATTGGTAGGGATTGTATCTTACTGTATTGGAAATGCAGGAGGGGGGGGGCAAGTGGGAGGGGTGTTAAAGGAAAGAACAGGAGCAACTCACACCCGCTACCTGCGGCAGGCACACGACATTGATTTACAGCTTGGGTCGGAATCGATTGATTAAGAAAGAAATTCTAAAGTAATCACCTAAAACACTTAAGAGCAAAAGCCACCCCACCTGCCTTACAATAGGACCGTCTTTCAGATCTGAACATCAAGAAGAATATGTGGCCCAAAGTTTTAACCCGCCCGTGCCCGTACATCCCAGAAGTTAAGACAATTGGGGAAACAAAAACAACTACACAGTTCACCATGGTATAACATTAATGGAAAAAATTTCCTACACACCCCCCCCCTCTTCTGGCACTCTTCCTGATTTACGCCCCCTTATTCCCACCACTTTATTAGAAACCTATTTGAAGGAACTCCCCCTTATCCCCCCATTCCCCTCCGCCCCCCCGCCGTCTCCGCCGACCGCCCCCGAATCTCCTCTTCCCAATTAATCCACTGAATGAATTGAGAAGGTATTGGGGCAAAACAATGGTTGCACAGTTCCCCAGAGTCCTTTAGTTCAGTAGCTTAGCGTCAAGATACCCAAGGTTATCTGCAAACAGTTTCCCTGTGCTAGTGCACTTCGGGGCAATGTTGGCAAAGCAATACCACATCTCTTTTTCCTCTATTCCCCCTCCCCGTCTCCCTCCACAAGCAGATTCCCCGGTTGGATGTTTTAGCAACAAGCCATTTTATCTATTTACCATGGCCACACCTACGCAGTTTTCTTTTCGACTGATGTCAAAGAAAATTCTTCGTACGTGTCCTTATGTCCGGAGGATTTGAAAAGGCAATTGTGATTGGTGATTTGAATCGGGTGTTTCGATGTGTTTGTAGTATAGTCCCCGCGGTAACACTGCATTTCCATGGATGGATCTGTCTTTCCAAGCATCCGCAGTTACATTACTCGATCCCACCTGCAGAAAGATGGAACTCTACCAGTGCACTCGGAGCCCAAGTCCTGTGTTTTATCTGCGATGTCTTGTACTTTCAAAAGGTTTTAATGGCAGAACTGCTGGCTGTCCGGTGCTTTCCCTTGAGAGCGAACTATTTTTAATTTTGCGACCCCCCTCAGCTTAATGAAGGGACCCACTGGTTAAGTTTAATGTTGAACAGAATTCAGCTTCGACCGCGGCAAAGTTATTCCGTATTGATGGCTTGTTATTGTGGATAGGCCATCAGCGGGTTCTTCTACGCGCTGATTTCCGGCGTATCTTGTTGATGTTTCATCCACGCTTCAAAACGCGTGCCCTCCACCACGCCGACCGAGCTCTTGTCATGATTAGCCACAGCAAACCAACCCACTCCCTCCCCACAGTCCCCCCCCCCCCCCTCCTCCATAAGATATTTGTTTGGTAACCCTTTTTTTACATTCATCTTCTATGTGCATGATATTTCACAGTCCCACTGTTGCCAACTCGCAATTAAAATAGCTAGCAAACCCTCACACGCACTTCGCAAAATTGCTAATTAAAAAATTCCAGGCTTATTTTGTTCTGAATCTAACTATGCTTAGTGACTTCACACACTATTCGTTGTATAGGAGGTACCCCTGTTGTTTGCTGTTTTCGACTTTCTTAGCATTTTTTGTATTAGGCCTTACCAGGCCAAATATTTTTTGCAGTGCTAAGTACAGTAGTCTACCCCGATCCGTCGAGGAACGGAAACAAAAAACCTGCTTCCAAAAAACAGAGAATGGCGTCCCTGACCTTTTCGTTATCCTTATTTACTCAGATCACTTTTGTTAATTGATTTCTCTGCTCCTGGACATTGCCTGTGAACTATCCCTTTACGAAATTCCCAATCCATTATTATTCATGGTATATTAGGCCCAATTTTCTTCAGCACAATTCTCTCCCAACCAGTCCCCCCCTAGTGACGTCACTACTTCTCTTTCACCTTGCCCAAAGCGCACAATGTCAAATGGTTTTTTTTTTACCCATATCTCGTCCAGGTTATGATAACACATTATGTTCAGAACCGTCCGACTAGTGATTTTTTTCGTGCCAGTTATTGTCCCCCCCCCACTCCTTCCCCAACGCTTCATTATATATGACGTGTGTCACACAACCGGACAGCCCTATTTGTCCTTCAGATTTACTGAATAAATCACACATTAGATACTTTTAATTTGTTTAAACTTTATCACAAAATCACAATCGTTTTTTCGTTTTGTCAATTCGCCCATACCAGTGTTTTCGGTCACTACGTGGAACAGAATGTCATCTCTTAGTTCACAATTTCTATAACATTACACACAAACTATGAATGTCACGCCCTCACATAGGGGTATATACAGTTTCCTTGTGTTCTCTTTGATTTTTTTTAACTTACCAGTTTTAGACAATTGGGAGGAAGAACTCCACTCGCCAGGTGAATTATTTTGAACAATGTATATCTATGTCCAAGCTTACCAGACACAAAACTTATGAATGTATATACCATATATACAACCCCCAATATTTCATTATAACCCTTTTTTACCGCTCCCCCACCCATTACCTTCATTATATTCTACTATCGGGCTCATTCCCCAACATGTTTTAGTTATCTCCCCGGTAATTTGGGGATTTGAGACCGCTATTCGGGTTTTGCAATTCTTAGCCCCTTTAGTCAAATTCGCTTGTTGTTCACAGCCAACTGGGCCGCCTGGTGTTCACTTCCCTTCGTACCATGCCTCAGACATATTCTAGTTGTAGCTAAGACACGTTCACCTTAGTAAGCTATTCCTATCATTTGTCACATCCTCTTCTGTAAACACACTGGAAAAGAGAGTAAGTAACCATTCACCCTATAAGTCATACCTTTGTCACATCTTCCTAGTAAACACGCTGAGAAAAGGAGAGTAAGTCCGCCGACACCCTACAGACAGGTACAATTGTCACATTCTTTGGTTTTCTCGTGCGGTAATACAAACATTGGAACAAATCATTTTTGAGTGTCCATTAATCTGAAGATTTAACAGCTTATGGTGGCATGATGAGCTTTTATAACATCGCCCTCTGTCTCTCATCTCTGTCTCTGTCTGTCTGTCCTGTCTGCCTGTTCTGTCTGTCCTTCTGTCCTGTCTGCCTGTCTGTCTGTTCTTCTGTCTGTCTGTCTGTCTTCTGCTCTCTCTCTCTCATCTCGGAGTGTCTCCACTCCTAGCCCTCTTCTTCCTCTCTCCCTCTCTCTCCTTCTCCTCTCTCATCTCTTCTCTCCTCTCTTCATCAATGGTTTGGCTTAGGATTATTTGGCAGTCTTTTGGTGTTTTGCACGTTTAAAGATTTTGAGTTAAAAGAAAAGCAGTGTTGTGGGTAATAATTTGGATCTCGATTTTTTTTCGGGACTGCTTTTTTTTTTTTTTTTTTTTTCTAATATGGATGAGAGAAACGCCTGCTTCATCAGGAAAAAAGCATGCGTTTGTAACATGAATGCGGGTGTGCTGTATAAAGTCAAAGTATGCTGTCTTTTCAGTGCGCATCTGCCTGCATTTTACTGTCCGTTTTATCAATACGGACATACCGTTCTTAAAAACTACCAGGAGTAGTGTGTGTGTGCGTGTTGTTGTGTGTTTGTGTGTGTGCGTGGCGTGCGTGCGTTGCGTGCGTGTGTGTGTGTGTGTTGTGATCAGCTTTAAAGCCATGCGCAGAGTGTGTCTCGAAAAACTTAACTGGATGTTGTGCAGAGTACACAGTGAACCTCGATTAAAAACCTGAACTGAAACATCTCTCTCTCTCTTCTCTCTCATCTCTCCCTCTCTCTCTTCTCTCCTCTCCTCTCTCCTCTCTCTCTTCCTATATACTATAATATATATATATAATATATATATGTGTGTGGGGTGGTGTGTGTGTGTGTGTGTGTATGTGTGTTAATGTGTGGGTTGTAGTGTGTGTGTGTGTGTGTGTGTGGTGTGTGTGTGAGCAAGAACGGAGACATAGACACACAGAGAGAGTCAGACACAGTCGAAGAGAGGGCATGAGGGATCAACTGAGGTCGAGGGGAAGGGCACGTAAAATTATGAAACGATTTGAAAACAAAGGAAACAGACAGACAAAAAAAAAAAACCCCAAAACAACCACAACCACAAGGAAGAAGAGAAAAGAAGACAAACAATGCAAGAATGGCAAGCAAGAAGCAAGCAAAGACAAAAATTTTAAAGACCAATCAGTTTTCAAAAGCACTGGGGGGGGGGGGGTGGGGGGGGGGGAAGCGGGGGCTTTTGATTTTATAGTTCATAGCCTAGTCTACCAAGTGGGAGAGGACGGTTGAATCAGGTTGATAAACAAGCCCCCACCTTTTTCAAGTCGGAAATGGCGTACTCCAGAGAGAGAGAGAAGGTGAGAGAGAGAGAGAGAGAATGGAGAGACAGGACATTTAAAGATAGGGGGGTAGAGATGAGAGGAAAAGTGAGAGGGAGGGGACACACCGACACACACACACACCGCGGACTCATGCAGACGCACGCAGATAGGAACAACAAGTGGATGTTCCACACACCCTACACACACACACGCACACACACACACGCAACACACACACCACACAACACACACCACAGGACACACAGAGAGAGAGACACATGCGTAGAGGACTATGAGAGAGGAGAGAGAGAGGAGAGAGAGAGAGAGAGAGACATAATTACATGAATACAGAAAATAGATAGTGGCCACAAACTAACACACACCACACACACAACACAACACACCCACGCGCGGCGCGCACAGCATGCATGCCAGAGAGAGACAGAGAGAGATTTATGGCTTCGTTGACCTAAAGATGGACGTAAGCCTAATTCGTTTATCGCGCAGATGACAACTCGTGTTCCGAAGAACCACTACAGACCCGAACCTCTGCCCCCGGGAAAACATCTATCTGGTCCACGTGGGGCCAGGTGTGCACAACCTTGTAACACCTTTTTCAGCACTGAATTGGGAAGGACTAATTTGAACTTAGAGACTAGGGGCCACATCTGCCTTTGAAACGTCTTCTTCTTTTTCTTCTTCTTCTTCTTCTTAGAAAAATCTTTGACATGAGGTCGGAATCTTCAAAATGCTTCTCGACCATTGGGTTGGGTTGGGTGGGTTGAGTTGGGTTAGATTGGGCTGGGTTTCAAAGCTTACTTTTCAGAGTACTGCTCGCTGACATGGGTCGAATCAGGGTTTAAGGAAAGGAACAGATATCATGAGTAGTCTTTTGAACGTGTTTAGTATTTTGAAAGTAACAGTAGCGTTCTCTGTACGCGAATTCAAATTACAACAGGTTCTCGAAACTTTCGATTTATTAAAATATAATGATAAAAATAAACCTGAGGGTTACAGCCATTTTAGAAAAGATTGATCTTATCGTCGTCTTGATTTTGTTGGCGTTGGATGGCACGCGTTTCAAAAATTCGGGACACAGATATATGCCAGACAGTCATTATGAAGATTGAAATCTACTGCTAGCGGGTTTAGAGACTTAAAAAAAAAAAAAAACTTGCTATTTTTATGATAGTGTCCACTGTTTTCTTGACTTACATTTACAGATATTTTTCTTCTTGGATCATCTTAACACTAGCCTAGTCTGGTCTGCTGCTGTTCACTTTTACAAGTATAAATCTTCTTAGTTTTGAGTGTTACATATATTTGATTTGTTTCGTTTTGCGCGTCTCGACATGGCCAGTACTGTGGCTGTACACCGAAAATGAGTGCACCCAAGGCCTTGCTTTAAAGGAGTTCGAGTATTTATAGACTGGCGCAATTAGATTTTTTTGAGGATTTTTATTTGTGTTTGAAAAGTGATTAGGACTCTTTTGAGAATTGTTATTGTGTTTGAAAAACTTGATTCTTCTCGTTTTCTTTCATATGGCAATCAAGTTACAAGCCAGGTGGCTCCTAGCAGACAAATTAAAATCAAAGTAACGGTACTATGTGGGGGGCTACCACCTGGCGCAAAGATATGGTCACGGTTTGAGTGCAAAGGCCTGAAATGTGACGTCAACTAAGGGGAAGGGGATCCCATTCAACACTCATCTTGCGCCGAATTCGAGAAATATAAAAGTGATTTGCTCGTTCTTCGTTTTCATTGTCCTGTATGTTTATCTTTTATCTTGCCTGAAGAAGACCTAAGAGGCTGCAAGTTACGTCATGTTTTGTTCTTGTAATTGTTTTGTCCCATGTTAGCCGGCGGAGGAAGGAGGTTACTTGAAAGTCTTTTTAAAATCTGTTTCAATTTCTGCCCTGTGTGATCACCTCACTTTGAAATAAACTGATATGAGCGGGTTGTCTTTGAAAAAATTATCGACTCAGTTTTTTATTAGGGTAGATTAAGAACACAATCAATTGACAAAGTCAAACGCATTTTAGATGTCAAGAGAACAGCAAAAAAGTCTTTTCGAACTGTGCCCAGTTTTTTAGAGAAATAGTTCGACGAATTATCAGACAGAAATCAATACCTGATATCGTCACCACAGTTGACAGGCGTTTAGCAATGGGGATTTTCCGGTAAAGTCCGATGTACGCGTCAGGGCATTCGATCGATCCCGATCTGGTCTGTGATATTACGTGGCTAGGCGAGAGTTCCAAATGATTGAACTCAGCGCGTGTACGATCTCCATTTGTTACTGTGACGAGCGTAACAATACACGAAGCTTTCCCAGCTAACCTTCGCGCTCCCTTGCAAAACATTTCAATACGGAGTAGGGCAGAGAGAGAGAGAAGAGGAGAGGAGAGAGAGAGAGAGAGAGGTGTTCATCGGGTTCAAACCTAGGGAAAGCCTTCACACGCCCTCTTCTTTGCTTTCCCTTGTTTTTTTTTTTTTTTTTAAACAAAGACGTTTGTGGTCCTATTCGCCTGTCAGGACCAGAGTATTAGTATCAATCTAAAGTACAAGTCTAGTTTTATAGCAATGTTAATGTGAAAAATATTTCTTTGCAGGGAAGAAAAACAACTTTAAGCCAGTCTGTGTGTTGTGTGTTAAACAGCAATTTGCATTTCAAAACAGTCAAGGAGTTGCAGGAGTTGTTGGATAGGAGAGAAAAAGAAAAAAAGGGGACACAGCGGGTGGGGGGGAGGTGGGGGTGGGGGGGGGGGGGGGGGGGGGGGACGGGGGGGGGGGGGGGGAGGTGGACTGGATAAGAAGCGGAAGGAAAGGGTAAGTGGGATGTGGAAATGGGGGGCGGGCGAGGGGGGGAGGAGGTGAGATGAGAGAGACAAGGAAAAATGCGCAGTCAGTGACACGCTTGAGCGCGCGCGCGCGGCGCGCGCGAACACCAAAACACACACAACACACACACACCGACACCACACCACAACACAACATGAATAGACCCGTTTAAGATACATACTATTTTTGAAAACCCTAGATGAAAAACAGCACGTTAAACACAAACACCTCATCTTCCTTCCACCCATAAACCCCGCACCATTCCACCGGTCACACCACGGCTTACTGTTGATTCTACCACTCACCTCTGCTGGGATTGCTAGAGAGTACACGAGATGTTACAGTTTCTCAAGACAATGAGCAGGGAAAGAAAAAAGGTTTGTATGTATAAGGTGTGTGTAGTAAAAGTGGTGGGGACGAAGAAGGAAAAAATAACAGGAGGTGGGTGGGTGGGTGTGTGTGTGTGTGTTGTGTGTGTGTTGTGCGTGAGGGCGCCTGTGTGCGTGTGTGTGGTGTGTGTGTAAGTCTCTGTGGTGTAAGCGATCGCAGTGGCGGAGGTGCTCCGTAGCAACACGATGGGGGGGGGGGAAGGACAGGGGGCATGCACAAAATCTCTCCATCAGGCAGA
>JADBJO010016222.1:35000-41162 GCA_016801955.1 Conus betulinus | reverse complement strand
GTAGCGTATGTTTTGTGTTCTATTACATTGTGCGATTGTTTTGTGTTGATTCCATCGAGTGTGTTGTTTTTGTAGGGTATACATTGTAGTGTATCTGTTTTGTAGTGTATTAATTGTAGTGTATTGGTTTGTTGTGGATTCCATTGTAGTGTATTGTTTTGTAGTGTATTGCACTGTAGCGTATTCTCGTGTATTGTAGTGCACTGTGTGTTGCATTGTCATGTTTTGGTTTTGTATAGCTTTGTATTGGTGGTACATGTATACTATATTACGTTGCATTGCACATAGTCACCACTGTATTGCATTGATTAGGTTTGCACTGAAACATTACTGTTTTTTTTGTATTGCACACACTCCATGTACCATATTGCATTAAGTTTTACCTGTTGTATTGTATACACTCCATGTACCATACTGCATTGATTTTACGCGTGCTGTATTGTACCATATTGCATTAATTTGTCACCGTGCTGTATTGTACCATATTGCATTAATTTGTACCGTGCTGTATTGTGTCACACTCCATGTACCATATTGCATTAATTTGTACCATATTCCATTTATCTGTTACGTGGCTGTATTGTACTACATTCCATGTACCATATTGCATTAATTTGTACATATTGCATTAGTTTGTACCATGCTGTATTTGTACTAAACTCCATTCCATATTGCATTAACTGCATATTGAAAGCACATTCAGGTAAAGGGTTTAAACGTGATCACTTATGAAAGCACATATCAGTTAAGGGTTAAGGTGATCATTTGTAAAAAACACATTGTTTCGAGTCAGAAAAACTGTCAGCTAACGCGAACTCACGTGCGTGTACACTGGCATTATTGTGTTAATCATTGCGGGCATAGCAGCCCTGAAGAAGAGAGAGATGGTGCGATAGTGGGGAGGGAGGAGGTGAAGGGAGAGGACTGTTGAGGGGAGGGGGGTAGGGTTACTTTGGGCGATGGATGTGGGGATAATGGCGGCTCATAGCATTGATTATGTGCATGTGGTACATTAAACTGGTCAGAAATAAAGCAACTAAGAAACCACACACATACACAAAACTCGATCAGAGACTAAATAATTAAAATCTCCCTCCCCCCCCCCCCCCCCCCCCCCCCCCCCCCCTGTCCTCTCCTCCCCTTTTTTCTTCAATCTCTGTCCAGTTCATTTCTCTGCAGGCCCGTCAATGAAGGAGTCGGGTCACGTGATTCCTCGTTGTTTGTCCACAGTCATGTGATTCCTCGTTGTTTGTCACGGGTCATGTCCTCGTTGTTTGTCCACGGGTCACGTCATTCCTCGTTGTTTGTCCACGGGTCACGTGGTTTCCTCGTTGCTTTGTCCACGGGTCACGTCATCCTCGTTGTTTGTCCACAGGTCACGTGATTCCTCGTTGTTTGTCCACGTGTCACGTGAGGCCTCGATGTTTGTCAACTGTCTCCTGTTTGGTCCTACTCCACAGTTGTTTCCGACTGCTGCTGTTATTGTGGGTCCTACCCCGTGACGGGAGATAAAGGGGTGCGCTCTGGAGGCATATAAACCTCGTCTGTCCCAAGGAGGGGGGAGAACGAGGGGTCTACGCAGTGAAGACACTCTGTGTGTGCGCGCGTGAGTTCTGTCACACCGTGTTACCAGTCTGAGCGCTCTTTGGCAGTCAGCCTCCATTTACTCCATTATGTGCCAGGTACGTGTGTGTGTGTGTGTGTGTGTGTGTGTGTGTGTGTGTGTGTGTGTGTGTGTGTGTGTGTGTGTGTGTGTGTTGTGTGTGTTTTGTTCTGGCATTTTCATGCAATGTTAACGTTTCTATGTAGTCACAACGACCGTCCTTTGATTTAGCTAAAGTCCCTATTAGGTGTAGTGTACGCCAATAATGTTTATTTCTCTTTAAACCAAAGCACCGATGTTCCATGTAAGACATTTCCATTTAAGTTTGGTATTAACCGACTTTTATAAAAAAAATCAAAATGACGCGAGTACAGCAGTGCATATGACGATGAACTATGACTAAGTTAACCTTTGCGATGTTTGAATATGATCTGTTGTCGACTACCGATTATTGTCAAATAAAGCGAAATATTAACAAGTTTGACAGAAGCGAGAGATTGTGCATGTAAAAATAAGAGAGAGAGGTAGAGATATGAGAGAGAGAGGTGGTAGGGGAGAGGGAAGAGAGAGAGACTGATAAACTTGATTGGCATCAGATTCTACAGGCGTAGTGCCAAAGAAACTACTTTATAGTGACGAATGGAAAATAATAAGTATACCTTAAATGGTTTTGAGTATATACAACAATTGTGCGCCGACGTGCATGTATGTGGTGTGTGTGTGTGTGTGTGTGTGTGTGTGTGTGTGTGTGTGTGTGTGAGAGGAGAGAGAGAGAGAGAGGAGAGAGAGAGAGAGAGAGAGAGAGCATGTGTCTTTTTGAAGGAGAGAGAGAGAGAGGGGGGGTGGGGGAGGGAGAGATTAGATTTGCTTGAATTTCTTCAGTAAGTGAAAATCCAGATGTTTGAAGCGTATACCTGATGAAAACACACAGACCACACAGGAATAGGGAATAGGGCGCCTCTGCAAGGGGGACAACAGTGACAAAAGTGTAAAAGCCTATTTCTTAATTAAAAAACAAATAAATATACTGAACAACTGAATGTTGAACAACTCAACTTTCGAGTGAAACATGCGCAGGTAACTACTCCTTAGTCAGGGAAGACTGTACAATGTTCAGAAGTAAAACAGGAAGCTGGGAAAACAATCCGATTTCAACAAGTTCACGTGTGAACAAATCCTCTAGCATCAGTGGACTGTACTATGTTCAGGAGAGAAACGGGAATCTGGGAAACAAACTTAAGAGAAAAAGTTCTATTTCACCCTACGAAAAGGACAAACAAGTTACAAGACAAAACACGACGCGTTTCGGCTTTTTTGGTCTTCTTCAGGCAGGTTAAACAACATTCAGGACAATGAAACGAGCAGTCACTTAGCTCCCCAAATTGGGAGCAAAATGTACGGGAAAGACAGACATATCAACTTGTTCACGTGTGAATAAAACCTGTAGTCTCGGAAGACTGTACATCGTTCAGCAGTGAAATGGGAAACCGGGAAAGAAAAAGTCCAGTGTAAACTTGTCCATATGTGAACAAATCCTGTGTTGAAAAGACTGGGCAATGTTCTGGAGGGAAACGGGGAAACTGGGACAGAATGAAATTCCAGTGTCAACTTGTTCACGCGTGAAACAATCTGCTGGCAGCTTTCCAAGTGTGTTGAAGATCTAGATGCATCTATCAGTGGCGTGCAGTTTTCTGCAGAAAGAGAACTCACTCATGGACACTTCAGCAGCACAGACCAGCACAGACACGTGATTCCCTGTTGTACCCCTCAGCTCCACAGCCAACACAGCTGACTCTAGCAAACAGGACAGGACTGATATCAACAACCGTCTTTCCATGAAGCCTCTTGAGCCAACTACTCTCTGATAACTGCCTGGCCATTACGGAGTGTCATCTGACATACCAGCTGACCATATCGATTATGTCACCCTGCGCGTGATCAGGGAGGGGTGGAGGGTGGGGATAATTACACTGACCAGAGCGGGGGGAGGGCCGGATGGTGCGATTTAACGTCTCAGCAATGGCGGCCTTTAAACATCGTGTTGTTGACAAATCTGAAACTGGCTGGAAGTGGCGCCATGTTGTGACAAGTCGTTTTTAAGGGGGGTGGAGGTGGGGGGGGGGGGGTGGAGGGCCCTGACTGTTCAGAGTGGTTGACACGTGTCCACATTGGCTGGTGGACCTGAGGGAGACAGGGTCCATTGTATGGTGTGAAGCTGGTCAGTGTGTGTCGTGGAGACACAAGAGTCAGGTTAGGGACGCACAGTGTTTGTGTTACTGGGTACTTTGACAGGTAAGACTTCAGTCCACTGTTTTTTCGTCTTTTGAGCTCGCGTTGCCGGATTTATTCTTCATGTTTATTCGTTCTCACTTTTTTGCGCAGTTTACTTCTTAATTCTCTCTCTCTCTCTCTCTCTCTCTCTCTCTCTCTCTCTCTCTCTCCATCTCTCTCTCTCTCTCTCTCTCTGCGTGTATGTGTGTGTGCGTGGATGTGTGCGTGTGACGCTTGCACGCACGTGTGTGTGTCTGTGTGTGAATGTGAGCACGATTCTTCAGTGTGCGTGCATGCAGGTTACAGTGGGTGGTGTGACTATGGGTGTGAGTGTAGATATTACTATTATCAACTTTTCATATTTTACGTATGAATGCTTTTTGATATCGTTGTAACTTTTATGACCACGGCGAAACCATTCTCCATTTGTAAGAGAGACATGAATTTGAACTGAATTGAATTAATCATAAATCAATAGTATTCATTTTGCGCTGTATTCCATTGCATTCGATTGTGTTGTGTAACGTCACGTATTTCAGAACTACATTCAGGCTACTCGACCCAGAGAGAGTGCATAGCCACAGCTGTGTACTCCCTGTGTGAACGGACTGTGCTGACCAGCCAAAATGAATGCTTTTGTGCAACGTTTGGCGAGGGAAATTCTCCTGTTGCCATGGGCTGTTTAACATGCGTTAAATGCGTGGTGCACATGGAACCTGGGTTGATCTCTCCTCTGAAACACTGGCTTTCTGACCATTGCTTTAGGTCTAGAGGACAAGGATGGATGGAGTGTGTGTGTGTGTGTGTGTGTGTGTGTGTGTGTGTGTGTGTGTGTGTGTGTGTGTGTGTGAGCACGTGCGTGCGTGCGTATGTCTTTCATGTATTCTTTTATCTGCTCTGGATCCCGGCAGATATACCCTTCAGTTTGGCTACTCGCTCGTGACACTGGTTATTCATATAGTCTTTCGCTTATTCCTTTGTCTGCTTGTTTCTAACGTCATGAACTGCTTTCTCTTTAGGTTATTCCCGTCTTTACTAAGTATTGACTGTTCTTGAGCGAGTTGTTTCTTACATTATAAACTGTTTTTCTCTTTAGGTTATTCCTGTACTAAGCACTAACTGTTATTGACCGAGTTGTTCATGCCTGTACTAAGTACTGACCGTTACTGACTGAGATGTTTCTGCCCCAGATTAAAATGGCCACCCTGCGCAAACGACTGTGCATCATCGGCCCCCATGGCTGTGGCAAGACGTGTCTCCGCTACAGCTTCCTGGGGGAGAAGTTTAGAGGAGACATGCTGAGGATCACAGTGGGTCAGTTCTCTAACGTCTTACGTATTGCAGCGTGCTGCACGTGCTGTGCTGTGTCCTGCCGCTCTGTACTGTTTGTTCTGTGCCGTGATTGGCTGCTCTCTGCAGAATAATGTTCTGTACCGTCAAACATTGTGTACTGTATAATATATCGCAGTGTACTGGAGTGCAATGTCTTGCACCGACTGTACTGTTCTGTAAAGCATTCTCTGGCGAGGCAATCTACTGGTTTGTGGGTTTTGTTTTTTGTTTGTTGTTTGTGTAGTGTTGTCAAGATAGCCGTGCGTGTCTCTGGCAAGGCAATCTGCTGGTGTTTTTGTTGTTGTTGTTGTTGTTGTTTTGTTTGTTTGTTTGTTTTTGTAGTGTTGTCAAGATAGCCGTGCGTGTCTCTGGCAAGGCAATCTGCTGGTGTTTTGTTGTTGTTGTTTGTTTGTTTTTGTAGTGTTGTCGAGATAGCCGTGCTTGTCTCTTGCAAGACAATCTGCTAGTGTTTTGTTGTTGTTGTTTGTTTTTGTTTTTATAGTGTTGTCAAAATAGCCGCGTGCGTGTCCATGGCCACACAGTCTGCTGATGTCTGTCTTTGTTCCTCAGCGTGCCAGGCTCTGCCGGCCCATTTCCCGACCAGCACCCCCACAAAATGAGATCAAGGTGTACATGATGACACCTCCGGGGAGGAACGCGTCCGGAACGTCGTGACGCGTACCTTCGTCAGACATGCGCAGTGCGTGCTGCTGTGCTTTGATCTGTCCGACAAGGTGGGGGACTTCCCTTTTTTTTGCTTCTGATGCGATCTGTCTCTGTCCATCCATCCATTCATCTATCCATCTATGCATTCATCCCTCTGTCTGTCTGAGTATCTGTCTGAGTACCTATCTATCTACCTATCTGATCATGTATCGATCTATCTATCGATCGATCTATCTATATATGTATCTGTTTGTATGTTTTATCTATCTATCTGTTTATCTGTATCTATT
>JADBJO010016222.1:27500-30000 GCA_016801955.1 Conus betulinus | reverse complement strand
GGACCTCTGTCGTCACTTTATTGCCTGGGATCATAGGTTAGGATGTTCGTCGGCTTATTCAAGGACCTCTGTCGTCGTCACTTTATTGCCTGGGATCATAGGTTGGATGTTCGTCGGCTTATTCTCAGGACCTCTGTCGTCACTTTATTGCCTGGGATCATGGGTTTGATGTTCATCAGGGGATCATGGGTTGGATGGTCATCGGGGGATCATGGGTTTGATATTCATCAGGGGATCATGGATGGAACTCTCCCCAAATACATTTCTGCTTTTGCATACATATCGAGCATCTCGTTCTATCCGCACAGTCAAAGGGGGAAAAAACCCATCGTAATTCCGTAGTCGCAACTACAAGACTGTTGATGAGAAAGCGTTTAGTATCACTTTTCTTCTCATCTGTAACTCTCTTCCTACAAATGCGGGTAGTCTACCAACAACGTCTCCGATTGAAACAAGCACTCTATCAACACCACTTTCCACTAGTTTTCAGATGGGGAGCAATGTTACACTTTAGTGACTAGAGCTCTGTGTGAAGGTGGGTGGGTGGGTGGGTGGGTGGGTGTGTGCGTGTGCGTGCGTGCGCGCGCGCGCGTCACCTGCGTGTGTTGAAATGAGGTTGATGATGCGAGTGTGTGTGTGCAGAGAGAAGAGGACATGGAAGAGGGGAGGGGTGGGGGACAGGAAGAATGGATGAGAGGGTTTAAAGAGAGGTGTGGACGAGGGGGAAGGGGAGGAGGAGGTGGGGTGTGGGGGTCTGGGGGAGGGAAGGTGAGAACTGAGGCGGCGGCAAGGGTAGCAGAGGAAACTGGATCGATATATCATGCACGCAATTGTAGAGTAGTGTTTGTTTTCAGTGATTGCGGTGTGTAAGGATTACATCATCATTATTATTATTATTACTATCATCACCATCATTATTATTGTCATTATCATTATTATTATTGTTATTATTATTATTATAAGATCATCAATGTAATTACTGTTATCGTTATTGCCATGATGATGATGCTTCCTTCTGTATTGGCACAGATGCTGAATACCTCAATACGCCCATTGTAAAGAGTGTCCTTTTTCAGTGTTGTGTGTTCATCATGAACTAGAACTACCGAGGACATTTGACATGTATGAACAGAAGATGTACAAACACTGACTTTTCTCCTTTGTGTCTGGCAGGGTCATACTTTGCCTCCTTGCAGTTGTTTCCTGTAAGTCTGATGTATATATTGCACTGGTGTTGTATTGCAGTACTGTAGTGTACTGTCTTGTGTTGTTTGCTGTAGTATGTTGTACAGTGCTAAACTGTTCTATACTGCATTGTAATGCATTGCATCGCTCTGAACTGTAGTGTATTGTATAGTATTGTGTTGTTTTGTATTGTAATGTATCATAGTGTAGTGTTTTGTAGCAGATTCTATTGTATTGTTTTGTATTGCATTGTAATGTATCATATAGTATTATATCTTTTTAGTGCTTTGCTTGTAGCGTATTGTTTTGTGTTGGATTACATTGTAGCGTATTGTTTTGTGTTGGATTACATTGTAGTGGATTGTTTTGTTTGATTACATTGTAGTGTATTGTTTGGTGTTTTATTACATTGTAGCGTATTGTTTTGTGTTTTATTACATTGTAGCATATTGTTTTGTGTTGGATTCCATCGTAGTGTATTGTTTTGTAGTGTATTACATTGTAGTGTACTGTTTTGTAGTGTATTAATTGTAGTGTATTTTTTTTGTGTGGATTCCATTTAGTGTATTGTTTTGTAGTGTATTGCACTGTAGCATATTCTCGTGTATTGTAGTGCACTGTTGTGTTGCATTGTCATGTTTGTTTTGTATAGCTTTGTATTGTGTTACATGTATACTGTATTACGTTGCATTGCACAGAGCTACACTGTATTGCGTTGAATTAGGTTGCACTGAGACATATTGTGTTTTTATTGTACTACACTCCATGTACCATATTGCATTAAGTTTGACCGTGCTATATTGTACTGCACTCCATGTACCATATTGCGTTGGACTGTGTTGTACTACACTTCATGTACCATGTTGCATTAATTCGTACCATGCTGTATTGTACTACACCCCATGTACCATATTGCATTGATTTGTACCGTGCTGTATTGTACCATATTGTATTGATTTGTACCGTGCTGTATTGTACCATATTGCATTAATTTGTACCGTGCTGTATTGTACTAAACTCCATGTTCCATATTGCATTAATGCATATTGTGCTGTTCTCTGTTATATTGCATTGTATGATATTTGTATTTTATTGTGTTGTACTTACTGTTGATCATGATGCATTGAAAAGTTATGGTATATATCCCCTCACGATGATGTGAATCATGCTAAGTGTCTTTTTGGCCTTCTGATGTGTTGTGCAGGACGAAGGGAGAGTATCCAGCCTGGACGAGGAGAAGGACAGCGAAAAGGGAGGCCAACCCAAGTTGGGACTGTGCATGAAATGTTGTTGACTTCAATGAACAGAGACAGAG
>JADBJO010016222.1:5000-22500 GCA_016801955.1 Conus betulinus | reverse complement strand
TGTGAAACTCACCGAGCTTGAAGGAAAATTACAAGTGCTTTACAAGAAATCACTATCATTAAACAAACATTTTCTGCAGCAAAATATTCACCATCTTCAAGGAAAGATGGCTGTTTACAGTTTTCACGTGAATACAGACATTATGAGTCATGGTTTTGTTTCTTGATGACTCGATTTGGTTTCTTTAAGCATGATGAGGCAGTTAAAGGGTTAAACGTGTTCATTTATGAAAGCACATATCAGTTAAAGGGCTAAAAGTGATCATTTATGAAAACACATATCAGGTAAATGGTTGAAAGTGATCTTTTTGAAAGCAAATATCAGTTAAAAGTTACACGTGACCATTTATGAAAGCACATGTCAGTTAAAGGGTTATACGTGATCATTTATAAAAGCATATATCAGTTAAAAGGTTAAACGTGATCATTTATGAAAGCACATATCAGTTTAAAGGGTTAAAACGTGATCATTTCTGAAAGCACATATCAGTTAAAGGGTTAAACGTGATCATTTACTAAAACACATCATTTCGAGTCAGAAAACCGTTTAACTAACGCTAACTCACGTGCGTGTACACTGGCATTATTGTTATCATTGCGGGCATAGCAGCCCTGGAAGAAGAGAAATAGGAATAGTACACATTTCATGAGACGAATCACAGGATTTTGCTGCTGATGGTGCGATAGTGGGGAGGGAGGAGGTGGAGGGGAGAGGACTGTTGAGGGGAGGGGGGGGGGGGGTAGGGGTACTTTGGGGATGGATGTGGGGATAATGGCGGCTCATAGCATTGATTATGTGCATGTGGTACATTAAACTGGTCAGAAATAAAGCAACTAAGAAACCACACACATACACAAAGCTCGATCAGAGACTAAATAATTAAAATCTCCCCCCCCCCCCCCCCCCCCCCTGTCCCTCCTCCCCTTTTTTCTTCAATCTCTGTCCAGTTCATTTCTCTGCAGGCAGGCCCGTCAATGAAGGAGTCGGGTCACGTGATTCCTCGTTGTTTGTCCACAGGTCATGTGATTCCTCGTTGTTTGTCCACGGGTCATGTGATTCCTTGTTGTTTGTCCACGGGTCACGTGATTCCTCGTTGTTTGTCCACAGGTCACGTGATTCCTCGTTGTTTGTCCACGGGTCACGTGATTCCTCGTTGTTTGTCCACGGGTCACGTGATTCCTCGTTGCTTGTCCACGGGTCACGTGATTCCTCGTCGTGGTTCCTCGTTGCTTGTCCACGGGTCACGTCATTCCTCGTTGTTTGTCCACAGGTCACGTGATTCCTCGTTGTTTGTCCACGTGTCACGTGAGTCGTTGTTTGTCAACTGTCTCGTGATTAGTCCTACTCCACAGTTGTTTCCGACTGCTGCTGCTATTGTGGGTCCTACCCCGTGACGGGAGATAAAGGGGGTGCGCTCTGGAGGCATATAAACCTCGTCTGTCCCGAGGAGGGGGAGAACGAGGGGTCTACGCAGTGAAGACACTCTGTGTGTGTGCGTGAGTTCTGACACACTGTGTTACCAGTCTGAGCGCTTTCTTTGGCAGTCAACCTCCATTTACTCCAGGTACGTTATTGTGTGTGTGTGTGTGTGTGTGTGTGTGTGTGTGTGTGTGTGTGTGTGTGTTCTGGCATTTTTCATGCAATGTTAACGTTTCTATGTAGTCACAACGACCGTCCTTTGATTTAGCTAAAGTCCCTATTAGGTGCAGTGTACGCCAATAATGTTTATTTCTCTTTAAACCAAAGCACCGATGTTCCATGTAAGACATTTCCATTTACGTTTGTTATTAACCGACTTTTATATAAATCAAAATGACGCGAGTACAGCAGTGCATATGACGATGAACTATGACTAAGTTAACCTTTGTGATGTTTGAATATGATCTGAATACCGATTATTGTCAAATAAAGCAGAAATATTGATAACAAGTTTGACAGAAATGATTGTGCATGTAAAAATAAGAGAGAGGTAGATATGTGAGGGTGGTAGGGGAGGGGAAGAGAGAGAGAGACTGATAAACTTGATGGCATCAGATTCTACAGGCGTAGTGCCAAAGAAACTACTTTATAGTGACGAATGGAAAATAATAAGTATACCTTAAATGGTTTGAGTATATACAACAATTGTGCGCCAACGTGCATGTATGTGTGTGTGTGTGTGTGTGTGTGTGTGTGTGTGTGTGAGAGAGAGAGAGAGAGAGAGAGAGAGAGAGAGAGAGAGAGAGAGAGAGAGAGAGAGAGCATGTGTCTTTTTTGAAGGAGAGAGAGAGAGGGGGGGGGGGGGGAGGGAGATTAGATTATTTGCTTGAATTTCTTCAGTAAGTGAAAAGCCAGATGTTTGAAGTGTATACTGATGAAAACACCAGACCACACAGGAATAGGGAATAGGGCGCCTCTGCAAGGAGGACAACGGCGACAAAAGTGTAAAAGCCTATTTCTTAATTAAAAACAACTAAATATACTGAACAACTGAATGTTGAACAACTCAACTTTCGAGTGAAACATGCGCAGGTAACTACTCCTTAGTCAGGGAAGACTGTACAAAATGTTCAGAAGAAAACAGGAAGCTGGGAAAACAAATCCGATTTCAACAAGTTCACGTGTGAACAAATCCTCTAGCATCAGTGGACTGTACTATGTTCAGGAGAGAAACGGGGAAATCTGGGAAACAAACTTAAGAGAAAAAGTTCTATTTCCCCCTACGAAAAGGACAAACAAGTTACAAGACAAAACACGACGCATTTCGGCTTTTTGGTCTTCTTCAGGCAGGATAAACAACATTCAGGACAATGAAACGAGCAGTCACTTAGCTCCCCAAATTGGGAGCAAAATGTACGGGAAAGACAGACATATCAACTTGTTCACGTGTTAATAAAACCTGTAGTCTCGGAAGACTGTACATCGTTCAACAGTGAAATGGGAAACCGGAAAGAAAAAAGTCCAGTGTAAACTTGTCCATATGTGAACAAATCCTGTGTTGAAAAGACTGGGCAATGTTTTGGAGTGAAACGGGGAAACTGGACAGAATGAAATTCCAGTGTCAACTTGTTCACGCGCGTGAAACAATCTGCTGGCAGCTTCCAGTGTCTTGAAGATCTAGATGCATCTGTCAGTGGCGTGCAGTTTCTGCAGAAAGAGAACTCACTCATGGACACTTCAGCATCAGCGGCACAGACCAGCACAGACACGTGATTCCCTGTTGTACCCCTCAGCTCCACAGCCAACACAGCTGACTCTAGCAAACAGGACTGATATCAACAAACGTCTTTCATGAAAGCCTCTTGAGCCAACTACTCTCTGATAACTGCCTGGCCATTACGGAGTGTCATCTGACATACCAGCTGACCATATCGATTATGTCACCCTGCGCGTGATCAGGGAGGGGTGGAGGGGGGCAGATAATTACACTGACCAGAGCGGGGGAGGGCGGGATGGTGCGATTAACGTCTCAGCAATGGCGGCCTTTAAACATCGTGTTGTGACAAATCTGAAACTGGCTGGAAGTGGCGCCATGTTGTGATAAGTCGTTTTTAAGGGGGGGGGGGGGGGGGGGGGGGAGGGGGGCCTGACTGTTCAGAGTGGTTGACACGTGTCCACATTGGCTGGTGGACCCGAGGGAGACAGGGTCCATTGTATGGCGTGAAGCTGGTCAGTGTGTGTCGTGGAGACACAAGAGTCAGGTTAGGGACGCACAGTGTTTGTGTTACTGGGTACTTTGACAGGTAAGACTTCAGTCCACTGTTTTTCGTCTTTTGAGCTCGCGTTGCCGAATTATTCTTCATGTTTATTAGTCCTCACTTTTTGCGCAGTTCTTAATTCTCTCTCTCTCTCTCTCTCTCTCTCTCTCTCTCTCTCTCTCTCTCTCTCTCTCTCTCTCTCTCTCTCTACGTGCGTGTATGTGTGCGTGCGTGGATGCGTGCGTGGAAATGTGTGCGCGCGCGTGTGTGTCTGTCTGTGTGTGCATGCGCGCACGATTCTTCGGTGTGTGTGCATGCAGGTTATGGTGGGTGGTGTGACTATGGGTGTGAGTGTAGATTTTACTATTATCAACTTTTCATATTTTACGTACGAAAGCTTTTTGATATCATTGTAACTTTTATGATCACTGCGAAACCATTCTCCATTGTAAGAGGACATGAAATTAAATTGAATTGAATTGATCATAAAATAATAGTATTCATTCTGCGCTGTGTATTCCATTGCATTCGATTGTGTTGTGTAACGTCACGTATTTCAGAACTACATTCAGGCTGCTCGGCCCAGAGAGAGTGCATAGCCACAGCTATGTACTCCCTGTGTGAACAGACTGTGCTGACCAGCCATAATGAATGTTTTTGTGCAACGTTTGGCGAGGGAAATTCTCCTGTTGCCATGGGTTGTTTAACATGCGTTAAATGCGTGGTGCACATGGAACCTGGGTTTGATCTCTCCTCTGAAACACTAGCTTTCTGACCATTGCTTTAGGTCTAGAGGACAAGGATGGATGGAGAGTGTGTGTGTGTGTGTGTGTGTGTGTGTGTGTGTGTGTGTGTGTGTGTGTGTGAGCACGCGCGTGCGTGCGTGTGTATGTCTTTCATGTATTCTTTATCTGCTCTGGATCCCGGCAGATATACCCTTCAGTTTGACTACTCGCTCGTGACACTGGTTATTCATATAGTCTTTCGCTTATTCCTTTGTCTGCTTGTTTCTAACGTCATGAACTGTTTTCTCTTTAGGTTATTCACGTCTTTACTAAGTATTGACTGTTCTTGACCGAGTTGTTTCTTACATCATAAACCGTTTTCCCTTTAGGTTATTCCTGTACTAAGCACTAACTGTTATTGACCGAGTTGTTCATGCCTGTACTAAGTACTGACCGTTACTGACTGAGATGTTTCTGCCCCAGATTAAAATGGCCACCCTGCGCAAACGACTGTGCATCATCGGCCCCCATGGCTGTGGCAAGACGTGCCTCCGCTACAGCTTCCTGGGGGAAAAGTTTAGAGGAGACATGCTGAGGATCACAGTGGGTCAGTTCTCTAACGTCTTACGTATTACAGCGTGCTGCACGTGCTGTGCTGTTTCCTGCCGCTCTGTACTGTTTGTTCTGTGCCGTGATTGGCTGCTCTCTGCAGAATGATGTTCTGTACCGTCAAACATTGTGTACTGTATAATATATCGCAGTGTACTGGAGTGCAATGTCTTGCACTGACTGTTCTGTAAAGCATTCTCTGGGAGGCAAATCTCTTGTGGGTTTTGACTTTTTGTTTGTTTTTTAGTAGTGTGTCAAGATAGCCGTGCGTGTCTCTGGCAAGGCAATCTGGTTGGTTTTGTGTTTTGTTTGTTTTTTTGTTTGTTTTTTTTGTAGTAGTGTTGTCAAGATAGCCGTGTTTTGCGTTGTCTCTGGCAAGGCAAATCTGCTGGTGTTTTGTTGTTGTTGTTGTTGTTGTTGTTTTTTTTTTAGTGTTGTCAAATAGCCGCGTGCGTGTCCATGGCCACACAGTCTGCTGATGTCTGTCTTTGTTCCTCAGCGTGCCAGGCTCTGCCGGCCCATTTCCCGACCAGCACCCCACAAAATGAGATCAAGGTGTACATTGATGACACCTCCGGGGAGGAACGCTTCCGGAACGTCGTGACGCGTACCTTCGTCAGACATGCGCAGTGCGTGCTGCTGTGCTTTGATCTGTCCGACAAGGTGGGGGACTTCCCTTTTTTTTTCTTTTCTGCTTCTGATGCGATCTGTCTCTGTCCATCCATCCATTCATCTCTCCATCTATGCATTCATCCCTCTGTCTATCTGAGTATCTGTCTGAGTACCTATCTATCTACCTATCTGATCATGTATCGATCTATCTATCGATCGATCTATCTGTCTATGTATGTATCTGTTTCTATGTTTATCTAACTATCTGTTTATCTATCTATTTATCGATCTATCTTTTTTTATTCTCTCTCTCTCTCTCTCTCTGGGGGCTCCAACCAGAGCGCGTGCAATTCCCACAGTGATCACTTATTTTGAATTTCTATTTCACCACTTTTTCTTCTCCCTCATCCTTTCCCTCCCCCCCCCCCCTTCCTACCCTCTCTCTCTCTCTCTTTCCACCTCCTCTCTCTCCCTCCCCCTCGCTACCACCACCCCTCCCCTCACCCCTCCTCTCTCCTCATCTCCCCTACCTCTCTCTCTCTCTCTCGCTCCAACTCCCTCTCCCCCTCACTCCACTCCCTCTCTCTCTCTCCCTCCCCTCTCCTTCCTCCCTCCTTTCCCCTCTCTCTCCATCTTTGCTAGGGTGGTAATTTTTTTATGTTTCGTTATTTTGTTAATTTCCTCTCCCTCTCTCCAGCCCTCCCTCTATCTCCCCCTCTCTCTCTCTCTCCCCATTCCCTCTCGATCACCTCTTCTCTCTCATCCTCTTTTCACCTCTCCCCCACCTTCTCATCTCCCTCTCTCCACATCTGTCTGTCTCTCTCGCTTATTTTCTACCACCACTTTTCCTTATCTTACTCGAACTATGTCTATCTATATCTATCTATTTATATTTATATCTACCTATATATCTGTCTGTCAGCTTGTCTATCTAAGTGCCCACCTCTCTCTCTCTCTCTCTCTCTCTCTCTCTCTCTCTCTCTCTCTCTCTCTCTCTCTCTAAGGCTAAAAGTTCAGTTTATCCTCTACACGTTCCAATCTTCCCCTCCTTTTCTTGAGCACGTAGATCAAGTACACCTATTGATTTGAAGGGCACTTAGATCAAGTACATCTATTGATTTGATGGGCACTTTTATCAAGTACACCTGTTGATTTGATGGCACTTAGCTCAAGTACACCTGTTGATTTGATGGGCACTTTTATCAAGTACACCTGTTGATTTGATGGGCACTTAGCTCAAGTACACCTGTTGATTTGATGGGCACTTAGATCAAGTACATCTGTTGATTTGATGGGCTGATGCCGTGCGAAAAAAACGAGACCTCCATCAATCAGAAACAGCCCCGATGTTCCATTGACCCGAAGGAGAGCTGAACAGTACTTTTACCATATAATTATGTATCAAGACGCGTACAAATCGATTCGATCGATAGATAAACAGACATATTTAGATAGACAAACATATCGTTAGATAGACAGCATTGTTAATCAGATAGTGTATCTTATCATATATTATGTGCACATCAACAGGTTCATCAATCTAGGTTTATGCATCTAGACAGATACGGTAAGAGGCAGAGAGACACAATCAGAGAGATAAATCGATCAATGATATGGATATTACCTTGGTTATTCTTCCAGAACAGTTCTATTAACGTTTTCCTCGTATTTGGTAACATCCCCCTTCACTGGCGGCTGTTGGCAGTTCTAGGGTTGCCATGGTGCTCCATGGCCACGGCAACACCAACATCTTTCAGGGAAAAAAAAAAGAAATGAAAGGGGAGGAAAAGGAAGAAAATGTGGTGGTTGTGATAACGCGACTGACCTTGGACTTTTTTCACCGGTAAACAAAGATTTGGACTTTTCACACACACACACACACACACACACACACACACACACACACACACACACACACACACACACACACACACACACACACACACACACACACACACACACACACACACTGACTGACTGAAACCAATTTATTGTCAGATTAACTCAAGGGTGTACTGACTAACACACACACACACACACACACACACACACACACACACACACACACACACACATCAGAACGTAGTATAGAAAGCGATCTGCTTACCGTCTGATCTTTCGTATGAAGCAGCGAACTCCGACAGGGGAGGTAATTTTGAAGTCTTTCCCGGTAACTTCTCTTCGTTGAACCAGTGAAAAAGGGACTTTGTTAAAGACCAGACTAGAGTGCTGCATGTGCAGCGTGTAGAGATACAAACTCGGCACGTTTGACTCCGAGTACAGGTTGGGACGTAAAAATGATCATTTCACCTCAGAATGTGTCGGTTGCAACGAGTGTCAGCCATTACAAAACATTGAAAGAAGAAAAAACAGTTTAAGCAAATCTACCGACTTTATTTTTCAACAGGTTTCCCAAACCACAAACATTGTGCCGGGCCTCATGTTGTCTTCTATCAGATTCTTTGTCACTGCATGGTTATCTGTGTGAATTTTCAGGAGAACGCTCGCAATACCTCGTACAGCACACACACATACACACACACACGCGCGCACGCACACACACACACACACACACACACACACACACACCTCTTACTTCACCCACCCCTCTCCCCTTCCCCATCTCCTGTCCATACACTCTCAGACTGTGATTCCATGGCCGCCATGTCTGTAGCTGGGTGTCCCTGGGTTTCAGCGTTCCTACCAGCAAGTACAGGACCTCTGGTTCCCATGGATACGGGACGAATGTGCTTGCGAGGCCAAGGTCATCCTGGTGGGTCTGAAGGCTGACCTGAAGACTGATGTGGATCGGCAGGTAGGGCCAGAGAGAGAGAGAGAGAGAGAGAGGAGAGAGAGAGAGAGAGAGAGAGGGAGAGAGACAGAGAGAGAGAGAGAGAGAGAGAGAGGAGGAGAGAGAGAGAGAGAGAGAGAGAGGGAGAGAGAGAGAGAGAGGGAGAGAGAGAGAGAGAGGGAGAGAGGAGAGGGAGAGAGAGAGAGAGAGAGAGAGAGAGAGAGGAGAGGAGAGGGAGAGAAGAGAGAGAGGGGAGAGGAGAGAGAGAAGCGAGAGCGAGAGAGAGAGAGAAGGAGAGAGGAGAGGTATATGGTGTGCATTGTTGAGATTGGCCGTGTAGTTTAGAGTGGAGGTGTTCTCTGATGACTGGTAAATTCCGATGACACGAATTACGAACAACAACAGCTGGTGTTGCTAGTTTTGTTGCTGCTACTGCTGCTGCTACTGCTCCTTATCATGATGCCTCTGTTTCTGTTGCTGCTACTGCTCCTTATCATGATGCCTCTGCTTCTGCTGCGGCTACTGCTCCTATATCATGATGCCTCTATTTCTACTGCTGCTACTGCCCTTTATCATGATGCCTCTACTTCTGCTGCTGCTACTGCTCCTAATCATGATGCCTCTGTTTCTGTTGCTGCTACTGCTCCTAATCATGATGCCTCTGTTTCTGCTGCTGCTACTGCTCCTAATCATGATGCCTCTGTTTCTGCTGCTGCTACTGCTCCTAATCATGATGCCTCTGTTTCTGTTGCTGCTACTGCTCTAAATCATGATGCCTCTGCTGCTTCTCTCCATCCTGTGTCATTCCGTTGCTCTTCTTCCTTTCTTTTTCCTTCGTCCCTTCTCATCTCATCCCTCCCCTTTCCTCACTTTCCATCTTTATTCCAGTCTTGTTCTTTCCGTCCTCTGCGTGTCCTTCCTTTCTGTCTTCGTTTCACCATTCCTCCCTTCATGCCTGCCTTTTTTCCTTTCTGCCTACCCCCCCCTCCCCTCCCCTCCCCTCCCCCTCCCCCTGTGCCTTATTCCTTCCGTTTGTCTTCGTCCCCTGCCCCGTCTCTTACCTTCCTGTCTTCCTCCCTTTCAACTTCCTTCTGTCTTAATTCCTTCCTCCTTCCTCTCTCCTTTCCTTTCTGTCTTCATCTCTTCCTTCCTTTATCCCTCACTCCATCCCTGATGGACGGTCCGTACTGTTTTCAGGCTCCAGTGAAGTGGGCCTCAGACAATGCCATCAAAGATTACTTTAAAACGTCCTCAAAAACGGGCGGAGGAGTCGGCAAACTCGCCGAATGTGTCGGTGAGTGTGTTGATCTTTCTGGATTTGTGTGCGTGCATACGAGCGTGCGTATGTGTGTATGTGTATGTATGCATGTTGGGAGATGCTGTTTGCCATGGTGTGCAGGTTTAGGATTTGTTCGATGCGTTTTCTACCTTAGTTATATCTGTCTGTTCTTCATCAATAATGGTATTGCATATTGCTGTAATCTATTCAGATCTATTCAATTATTTATCAGTTGACTTATTTCTTTACTATTTATTAATTTATTTGTTGTTTATTTGTTTTTGCATTGCTTTGCTGGCCTTACAACGTCGGAAATGTCCTGTCATACAAAGGGGAACAAACTAGTGACTGAGCTCATGGCGTGAGCCACTCCCCAGTGTGTCCGACCTTGTTCCCGATGGTAGTTAGGACATCAGTGACCGCCTCTTCACCATATCGTAAGAGTTCTGTAAGGTCAGTTTGATGCCTGCAGCCTTCCCCACACTAATTCAACGATTTCTCTGCAGCGACGACTTCTTCACGAAGTGTTGGAAAATCCTCCTCATTGGATGAATCGTGTTCTGTGAACACACACTTTGCTCTCCTTTCTTCTGCTGGTTTGAAGACTTCACAGCAATAGTCCGTCCACCTTTTTCGCTATGTCTTCTTCCTTTGGAAGACAGTTGCATCGTTAACCCGAATCGTTCTGGCTTTTTGTTTGGTCAAGTCTTTGACAGTCCTAAAAGCTTTCTTTGTGCTGCTGGTGTGGGACTTGCTCATTGTCCTCACGCAGTTGTTCTGTGCGGTTTTCCTGTGCGTTCTTCATTTTCTCAGTGAGTCTGATGTTTATAATGATGCCTTTCTTCCCTCTGACTTCTTGAGCAGGTTGGAGCTCAGTCTGGAGTCGCACATCTCCACTTGACTGCCTGGGATCATGGGTTGGATGTTCATCGGGGATCAGGGGTTGGATGTTCATCAGGGGATCATGGGTTGGATGTTCATCGGGGATCATGGGTTGATACTCGTCGGCTTATTCCCGGCTCCCTGTACAATAATTGTGCTGTTGGACCACACGGCAGCCCTCACTTCCCAGCATTTGGATAGAACTCTTCCCCAAATACATTTCTGCTTTTGCATACATATCGAGCATCTCGTTCTATCTGCACAGTCAAAGGGGGGAAAAAACCCTATCGTAGTTCCGTAGTCGCAGCTACAAGACTGTTGATGAGAAAGCGTTAGTATCACGGCTCCTCTCATCTGGAACTCTCTTCTTACTAATGCGGGCAGTGTACCAACAACGTCTCTGATTGAAACAAGCACTCTATCAACAACACTTTTCGCTAGTTTTCAGATAGGGAGCTAATCTTACACTTTAGTGACTAGAGCTCTGTGTGAATGCGCACGCGCGTGTGTGTGTGTGTGCGTGTGTGTTTGTGCACACGCGCGTCACCTGCGTGTGTTGAAATGAGGTTGATGATGCGAGTGTGTGTGTGCAGAGAGAAGAGGACATGGAAGGAGGGGGGAGGGTGGGGGGGACAGGAAGAATGGATGAGAGGGTGAAAAGAGAGGTGTGGAAGAGGGGGAAGGGGAGGAGGAGGGGGGGGTGGGGGTCTGGGGGAGGGGGAAGATGAGAACTGAGGCGGCAAGGGTAGCAGAGGAACTGGATCGATATATCATGCACACGCAATTGTAGAGTAGCGTTTGTTTTCAGTGATTGCGGTGTGTAAGGATTACATCATCATTATTATTATTACTATCATCACCATCCATCATTTATTGTCATTATCATTATTATTATTATTGTTTATTATATTATTATAAGATCATCAATGTAATTACTGTTAATGTTATTGCTATGATGATGATGCTTCCTTCTGTATTGGCACAGATGCTGAATACCTCAATACGCACATTGTAAAGAGTGTCCTTTTTCAGTGTTCTGTGTTCATCATGAACTAGAACTACCGAGGACATTTGACATGTATGAACAGAAGATGTACAAACACTGACTTTTCTCCTTTGTGTCTGACAGGGTCATACTTTGCCTCCTTGCAGTTGTTTCCTGTAAGTCTGATGTATAATATTGTACTGGTGTTGTATTGCAGTGTACTGTCTTGTACTGTTTGTATTGTATTGTGCTGTGTTGTTTGCTGTACTATGGTATCGTCTGGTACTATGAACGCTGCTAAACTCTTTCATATTGCATTGTGATGTATTGCGTTGCTCTAAACTGTAGTGTATTGCATAGTATTGTGTTGTTTTGTATTGTAATGTGTCATAGTGTAGTGTAGTGTTTTGTAGCGGATTCTATTGTTTTGTAGTGCATTGTAATGTGTCATATAGTATTATAACTTTTGTAGCGCGTTGCTTTGTAGTGTATTGTTTTGTGTTGGATTACATTGTAGCGTATTGTTTTGTAGTGGATTACATTGTAGTGTATTGTTTTTGTTGTGGATTACATTGTGGTGTATTGTTTTGTGTTGGATTACATTGTGGTGTATTGTTTTGTAGTGGATGACATTGTAGTGTATTGTTTTGTGTTGGATACATTGTAGTGTATCATTTTGTAGTGGATTACATTGTAGTGCATTGTTTTGTTGTGGTTTCCATTGTAGTGTACTGTTTTGTAGAGTATTGCACGGTAGCGTATTCCCGTGTATTGTCGTGCACTGTTGTGTTGCATTGTCATGTTTGTGTTGTACAGCTTTATGTCGTATTACATGTATACTGTATTACGTTGCATTGCACAGAGCTACACTGTATTGCTTTGAATGAGGTTGCACTGATATGTATTGTTTTATTGTGCTGTATTGCACTGCAATCCATGTACTATATTGCATTCATTTGTACCATATTGAATTGATTCGTACCATATTGCATTAATTTGTACCATATTGAATTGATTCGTACCATATTGCATATTGCATTAATTTGTACCATATTGAATTGATTCGTACCATATTGCATTATTTGTATCTAACTGCATTAATTATACTACTTTGCGTTAATTGTACCATGTTGCATTAATTTGTACCATATTGCATTATTTGTACCGCGCTGTATTGTACTACACTCCTGTGTACAATATTGCATTAATTTGTACCGCGCTGTATTGTATTACACTCCTTGTACAATATTGCATTAATTGGTACCGTGTTGTACTGTACTGCACTCCATGTACCATATTGCATTCATTTGTACCGTGCTGTATTGTACTACACTCCATGTACCATATTGCATTAATTTGTACCGTGCTGTATTGTACTACACTCCATGTACCATATTGCATTCATTTGTACCATATTGCATTAATTGTGTACCATGCTGTATTGTACTAAACTCCATGTTCCATATTGCATTAATGCATATTGTGCTGTTCTCTGTTGTATTGCATTGTATGATATTGTATTTTATTGTGTTGTACTTACTGTTGATCATGATGCATTGAAAAGTTATCGTATATCCCCTCACGATGATGTGAATCATGCTAAGTGTCTTTTTGGCCTTCTGATGTGTTGTGCAGGACGAAGGGAGAGTATCCAGCCTGGACGAGGAGAAGGACAGCGAAAAGGGAGGCCAACCCAAGTTGGGACTGTGCATGAAATGTGTTGTTGACTTCCATGAACAGAGACAGAGACATGCGTCCGAGCCTGTGGGCTGCATAGTGACTTTGTACAGAGAACGTAGAGTAGAAAGGGTTAAGGAGAGCAGGAAGGGGGAAGGTGTGTGTGGGGGGGGGGGGGGGGGGGGGGGGGGGGGGGAGTAAGGTGACGGGGAGGGGGGATGGAGGGGGTGGGGGGGTAGGAATGAAGACTGAAACTCGTGGCGCCAACCAGCCGTGGAGGCCAAACATCATGGAGACTTTAGTGGTGTAGGTTTCCCAGACAGAAGGGAAATGTCTGTTACATTGAGGATTTGGGTGCTGCTGGACTCCACGATCTGTCTGTCTCTGTTTCTGCCTGTGTCTCTGTCTGTCTCTCTCTCTCTCTCTTTCTTTGTCTCCATCTGTCTCTCTGTCTTTCTGTCTCTCTCTCTTCTCTCTTTCTCTCTCTCTCTCTGTCTCTCTCAATGTCTGTCTCTCTGTCTCTGTCTGTCTGTCTCTCTCTTCTCTCTCTCTCTCTCTCTCTCTGTCTCTCTCTCTCTCTCTCTCTCTCTCTCTCTCTCTCTTTTGTTAGTTTTTTCCCCCTTAGCTTAGGATTCAGTTTTCCAACCCCCCCCCCCCCTCCCCTCCTGCAGGGTGACTGCAGTCGCTTTATTGAAGGAAAGAAAGAGGAGGGGGAGGGGGAGGAGAGAAGGGAGTAGACCCATTTGTTACACCTGAGTTGACTTGCAGTTGCTGTGATAGTCCAAGTCTGACTGTGTTGGTGACATTCCCATTGAAGGCTTACCTCCACACAGCGGACACAGCCACAGAGGAGATCCCACCCCTTCCCCCAGGAGAGTGGGGACAGGGGGGAGGGGTTATCTGACCCTTCACCCGCACCACGGGAACGCCAACAGGTCAAGACAGGCAGTGATCATGGACATGACATTCGGTGTCAAGGGAGATTTGAACTCACAACGTCCGGCGGCCAACTCGTTGCTCGTTGTGTTCGTCTGGACAGAAATCTACCGCCTGACAATCGGTGAGGGGGGGGGGGGGGGGGGTTTCCCCCACTCCCTCACTCCCTCACGGAGAGAAAAATCTCAGAACACACACACATGCGTATATATATATATATATATATATATATATATATATATATATATATATATATATATATATATATATATGTGTATGTGTGTGTGTGTGTGTGTGTGTGTGTGTGTGTGTGTGTGTGAGAGAGAGAGAGAGAGAGAGAGACAGAGACAGAAAGAAAGAGAGAGGGAGGGAGGGAGAGAGAGAGATGTTTGTGCGTGCGTAAGTGCGTGTGAGCGTGTGTGTTTGTGTTTGTGTGTTGTGTGTGTGGTGTGTGTGTGTGTGTGTGTGTGTGTGTGTGTGTGTGTGCGCGCGCGCGCGTGCGCGCGCGCGTGTGTGTGTGTGTGTGTGTGTGTGTGTGTGTGTGTGTGTGTGTGTGTGTGTGTGTGTGTGTGTACATGCATGAGTGCGCGCTTGTATCGGTGTGTGTGTGTGTGTGTGTGTGTGTGTGTGTGTGTGTGTGTGTGTGTGTGTGTGTGTGTGTGTGTGTGTGGTGTGCGTGCGTGCGTGCAGGCGTGCGTGCACGTACATGCTTGCGTAGATATATGCAATAATAGTGTGCCGGAAAACTTTGCCAAAATAAACTTTTTTTGACTTTACTATTCATTTGTTTCTGTCTGTCTGCCTGTCTGTCTGTCTGTCTGTCTGTCTGTCTCTCTCTCTCTCTCTCTCTCTCTCTCTCTCTCTCTCTCTCTCTCTCTCCATGCGTGTGTATGCGTATGTGTGCGCGCACGTGTGTGTGTGTATGTGTGTGTGTGTGTGTGTGTGTGTGTGTGTGTGTGTGTGTGTGCGTGCGCGCGCGCGCGCGTGCGATATCTATAGTTTGATTTCTATTTATTTTCACACAGGTTAACAAAACGTTGATAAGATATGCAAAAAGAAAACTAAATAAATAAAAGAATACAAACGAAAAAAAAAAAAAAGAGAAAAAAGCAAATGACAGATTTCAAGAAATACAAAGAAAAATGTTGGCAAACCCAGGCTCTCATCGTCCGACTGTCCTTTTCAACCAGAACCCAGTCATAGAGACGGGACTCGATAATGGCTCGTACTTGATCACATCCAGGTGTATTAAAGTTTCAGCAGTACTGGGCTGATCCAAACACAGTAGAAATAGGCAACTTATCACAAGAAGCCATGAGGACACATTTTCACTGGGGGGGGGGGAAAAAATCTCCAACATTTTGCATTTTATGTACCAGGCTGTATTCGATGTCTTCCACTAGCGACATGTCTTCGATCAGTGAGATTCGAGAAGGTTAAGCAGTCAAGCTCTTAGAACAACTTCCATTAATGTCAGGTTCAAAGACAGCTAATGAGGAAGCAAACCGTTAAACAGACTGTCACCATGACGAATTCTCCACTAAGGTACATGATGAGGACAGGACCTTTGGCTGGGATCCTGAAGTCTTTACAATGCTTGGGAGTCAAATTTACAACCACTGTAGACAAACTACTGGATATCAATTTGAAGAGTAATTGGAACAAATTTAAAAGAAAAAAAAAAACACCTTTGGCAGCTCACGCCATTCGGAACGATAATAATCATAAAAACTTTGGTGTTGCCCAACCGGATATTTTCTTATGCATACTTGAAATAATTTTTAAGAACTTGATACATTGTTTTCTCATTTTTTATGAGATGGGAAATAGAGTAAAATCAATTAAACAAAGGAAAAGAAAAGAACAAAAGGAAAAAAAAAAAAAAAAAAAAAAAAGAAAAAAAGAGAATGAAAAAGGTGTCTGTCTGTCATGATTATGAGAAGGGTGAACAGAAAATGTTAAATGTACATGCCTTTCTCCCGCTGTTAAAGTACGTAATTGAAAAAAAAAAGTTGTTTAATGACGCTCATATAACCTTTAGGAATGGGCTTTTCCCCTTTGCTCATGGTCTCAAGAGACTGAAAGTCGCTGAAGGTCGAACTGCGTATTATTCCCTTCTGAACATGGATAATGAAAGCTGGCGACACGTCCTTAAAAAAAAAAAACAAACAAACAAACAAAAAAAAAAAAAAACAAAAAAGAAAAAAAAAGGAATTTACTAATTAAAGATATAGATAAACAGTGTTTGAAATGCTTCTCAAGTGACCTTGATGACTTTGTTTCTGTTTCTGTGTGCATTCATTACGAAATTAGCATTTCAACAGATGGGAAATACTTTTCATGAATCGATGAACTAACGAAATATGCCAAGTGAGAGATCTGCTGCTGAAAGAATATGGTTAAGGGACAGAACTTTTTTTTCTTTAAATCAGAAATAGCTTCCTTCTTATTTGTCCATTTGGTAGGGACGTGTTGTAATCCAAAGCAGATGGTATTTGTGAAATGCTCTTTCTGTCACTTTTTTATTCTTGCTAAAGGCTTGTGTCTGCAAACTGTGAATCTTGAGAGAAAATCCTGCTTACATGCGAATACGTAATGTGAAAAGGGAACTGAGTGTTCAAAGGGAGAGTAATCCTGGAGGATAGATTTGCTAATGCTTTATGTCCCCTGTTCCGTAATTGTGGAGTTCATGATTCATTTCAGATCAGGCTTAGACATTCAATGTCATTAATTCCAACATTGTCACACCTTGCAATATAAGTAGCATAAAAGAAAAAAAAAACATAGCGTGAATCAGGGTCTGATCAAAATGTTCTGTCTCCGAAGAGAGAAACACACCAGGATATACTGGGCAAGTGCAGGTTGGAAGCAGCCCAGTGACATGAGCTCTTTAGTCTGTAAAGGAGAATCGGTTGTTGTGATCTTCGTCATCAGGTCGTAACGTTGTTGGGTCAAATAATTGACGGTCATCGAGAAAATGTAGTTCATCCTCAACAACGTGGCATGTTGTGCATGATCTAACTTCTCTGTCAGTCTTTGTACAATGGCCCTCTCAATCTGGAGTTCATGGGCGCTTATTCGTAATGTAGTAAATATGTGTGTCAATGCGTTGCTCCAAATAAGTCGCCTGTTTTCATTCAATAGCAACTGTGGCATAAAATGTGAGCTTGGATGTGTTTTCATTCTTTTGTTTCCTCCAGAAGTCAACATGAAACGTTTCCAGTTTCGCATTGATTATGAACTTCAGGAGAGTCACGCTAAGTTTCCCAGATGTGCTGTAATCCTGTCGTTGACAAGGTTTGTAGGATAAACTTCCTCCATTTGTTT